>CATIWR010211199.1:0-28097 GCA_949677035.1 Omphalea diandra | reverse complement strand
CCATATATAAAATTTTAATAAATATTTAATATATTAATATATTTAACACGTTATTTTATCTATACACTCATCCTAATATAACATATATATTTTTCATAAAAAATATAATATATTAATATCAACAAAAGACATTATAAATATGTTTATTAATTAAACACAAAATATATATAGAAATTAAAATTAAATATTACACTCAATAATAAATAATAAAAATACATAAATTACATATTTGTGTATTTTAATGTGGTATTTGATGTGGCATTTGTGTATTTTAAATTAATTATCATAAATTTAATTCTATAGTTATTTTATTTTATTATGTCTTATATTATTTTTATTTAAGTTAAAAAAAAATTGATGAAATTTTGTGTGAAATTATTATAAAATTTTAAATATAATTTATATGTGGACTAAATTAAATATTATTATTGGACTAAAATATAATTTATGTATTGAGAAAAATGAGTTTGTAAGATATTAAAATAATAAAAAAAAATATTTAAGCAAAAAAAACGTACAATTACAGTATGAACAGTATTGCGTCATATTTGGTATAATATTATTCAGTTGTACCAAAATCCAACTACATAATGCAGCTGGATTGAACTCCTTTGCCGTCCCACCCACTCCAAATTAATTTGGAGAGGGTTAGAGATGGCCTTAGCAGCGTAGTTAGTGCAGAATTTCAAGTCACTATCCACCATCCAGCTGCTTATGAAAAGGGTATCATGATGTTGCGAGAACTCAAGTAAATACTTACACGAAGTCAAGAGCAAGCAGTTGTACCACAAATACCGCAGCAACTCTAGCTCAAGACCATAGTTTCTTACCTGCATCAGATCGGTCAATTAAAATAACAAAAAAAAAAAAAAGAAAAAAAATCAGCTCAACATCCTAAAAGGTTTGATCATGTAGAAGAATTCTCCTATAGATCTATCAAAAATCAAGTTGTTGCTCCGACAGTCTGTTTTTATTATTTATTTTTTATTTGGATAAGTTTGTTGAAGTTCAAAATATGACTTTTAATTTTTAAAATGAAAAGTTGTTTTTTTAAAAAATAATTTAATTTTTCTTAAAAAATAGTAAAAATATTATTCAGGGAGTAAATAGAGCCTAAAACTAGAATTGGTGGTTTCAAAAAATCGTAACATTTCCCTAAGGTTGGATCTTAATTAATTTCAATATTCTACGGACCTAATGATTTAGAAAAACATGCGTGTATTTATAATTATAGTCCAAATTTATAAACTTTGCAATTGTGACTCATTTTTTGAATTTTAATAATAATTAAACCTAATTATAAATTTAGAAGCACAAAATATATTTATTAGACTATAATTAATTGATAGTTAATTGATTAAATAGTAATTAAGCTATACTTAATATTTAATTGATAAAAAATTAATTAATAAAGAAGTAATAAGCACAATCATTTTCTTATAATTTTGTAATTAGGTTATAATTGTTATTAAAATTTAAAAATGAGTTTCAATTATAAAATTTATAAATGTAGGTTATAGTTATAAATACATACATGTTTTTGAATTTTCTAAATCATTACGCTCATTCTACAAAAATGAAACTTACGGTTTGGTTCTAATTTTGGTTCAGTTTGAAATGTGGCCAGATCTATTTATATCTGAGAGCCGACATGGCTTCTTAAAACGAGACTACATAGTCTAATTGACTTGAACGTGACAGTTGGAAGTATACATGGGACTCACTGGACCCATACTTTAAAAAAAAAAAAACCAAAAAAGATAGAAACTTTCATTAGATGAAACAAAAGCTGATTCGAACATAGCGAGGGCTAATTCAGAGTTCTGAACCCCATACTTCTATTCAAGCTATATTCTTCAGGATTCTAAATATTTTTATCAGTCTCAAGTTTCAAACCATGCAGCAATTAATTATTATAAGACCTTGAACCAAGTATCCCATCCCATCCTAGAATAGTTGTGACTTCCATACTTCCATGGCCTATTCATGCGACTGCTAAATAAATCTGCTTTCAAACCAGTTGTGCACCTAGTTGTGTCATATCAACAGAATAAAACAATGTCCCAGTTAGGGTGAGCAAAACTGAATCAAAATCAAAAAATTGAATGGAATTGATTAATTCAGTCCAATTTGGTTCAGTTACTTTTCTATTTTGGTTCGGTTCAATTATAAATTTTAAAATTTTCAGTGTTCAGTTTTCGATTTGGTTTGTATAAATAAGAATTGAATAGACAGCATAAACCAAACCTAATATAAGATAGATTTTTTTCATAATTTGTAAAACTCTTAGGGGTATTTATGTATTTTATTCTTACAAAATGGAAGCCCTAAATATCCTAAAACTCTTAAACCAGATTCAATTTGCTTTCTTTTTCTACATCATCTTCCTTCTCCCTCTCTTTTTCTTTTGCTTTTCTTCTTATTCAAGCTACATATAGAACCCACATATACTAAAACTTCTCTAGCCTATATATATTTTTGCCTGATGCTACATCATCATCATCTTCTTTTTTCTTTCATTTCCTTTTTTTTTTTTGTCTTTAAATCATTCATTGAATGCCTTTTATTTTTTCCCCCTCTTTCACCTCTATCATTTCTATCACCTCTCAATCGCCAAATCAAGACTCTCCTCTTCATTGTAACATTATTGACCCCGTTTTTAGCAAGGGTTGTTCTTGCTTGAAGTAGGACATCAGTTGAAGAATACAACTCCTGCACCTGAAGGGGTCAATTTATCCTTAAATTTGTTCTATACTGGGTATGCCGCAAAAGCCAATTTCGCACTTGATTGGTCCTTTTCTCCTAGTTGCAATTATCGAATATCTCCTCTAGTATTACATTGTATTTATTTTTTTTAAATATCAAAGTGTAATTTTTTTAGTAAATCTATGAAATAGGTTATTAGATTAATGTATTTGATTTGTTATATAGAAATTTAAGGTAATTATAGATCGATTTTGTGATAAATGTATTAATTTTTTGTTTGTTTGATTGTATTATTTTTTTGTTTGATCAATTTCTGGATTCATTGTATTACTTTTTTCTGAATTTTCTTGATTAATGATTCATTCTCTGAATTCAATAATCTATTGTTTTTTTTCGGTTAATTGTATTGTTGATATTTGATTTGTTGTTTAAAGCTAAAACCGAAAAAATAAACTAAATTAAATCAAATTTTTTTGGTTCAATTTGATTCGAAATTATATATATTTTGGTTCAATTGATTTTTATAAACATTTTGATTTATTTGTTTTTATCTTATTCAGTTCGGTTTGCTCATCACTCCTAGTCCCAATAGCTCTATTCTAATTTTTTTGATACTTAATTGAAAAAAGTTAACATAGGTAAGATAACCTTCAATGCATATAACATTAATGAATTGAAAATTAAGAAGCCATTATGAATATTTGAGCACATTCTTCGCCGAATTGGCTGTCTTGGGTTCTGCTTTTGTCTTACAACCTCCTCGTATCTGAAGTGAAAGCAAAGGGCCATTACTACTTCTAGTGATAAGAGGTGGTAGATCCCTTTTATAATCCGCTAGCTTAATTATAATGATGTATCTAATAACTTTATAATCACGCACCATCATCCAATTAGTTAACCATAGAGCTAAAAAGTGAGAGTTTAAACCACATATAAGAGTTGAGTTAATCATACGTATAGTGCTGTCATGTAAAATTTTTAAATTATATGTATAATGTATTAACTATTTGTCGTAATTTGATGTTCATAGATGAAGTAGCTTTTATATCTTCCAATTGAGAATAGTATGTTCTAAATTTTGATTGTATATTAATTTTTTTTTTTATTAGATAGGTATATAAAATAATCGATTACATCTATATTGTCCTAAGAGTTTTTTCATCAAGTTCTCTCAAAAAGATTTTTTCATCAAAGTATATTACTATATATGAACAAAAAATTGACCGATATAGAATTGATTGAATCACACACATTCTCTCAATACCCAAGTCGGGATTTATTAGATCAAGCATAGAACCCAGAAAATGAACCTCGTAAATTTACCAAGGAGAATTTGGAGTAGCAAGTAAGAAAATCATCCCGACTATAAGTGCATCAAACCATCTTATTTTATTCACTTCCAAGTCTTGTTTATTACTCTCCACCCTAAGCAAAACAGATTAGTTCCCCCTCCCCCCACTACCCCCCACCATTCATGGATCCTCCTCCCCTTCTACCCCTCCCTACCCCCACTGTCTCTGCCGTTACCAGCACCACCGCACACATCAACTATCCTGACTCCATCGAGTCCTCCCCCCGTTCCCACAATGCTGAAACATTCAATAAGCCTCTTCCGCAAGTCCCAGGCGCCAAGCTGCGCCTAAAGTGTAGCTACGGAGGCCACATAATCCCCCGCCCACACGACAAGTCCCTTTGTTATGTAGAAGGCGACACACAAATAGTAGTCGTCAACCACCACTCCTCTCTCTCCTCCCTAACATCTCGCCTTTCTAGGACTCTTCTTGGCGGACGTCCTTTCTCTCTTAAGTACCAGCTACCCCATGAAGATCTTGACTCTTTAGTATCAGTAACTACTGATGAAGATCTTGAAAACATGATCGAAGAATACGACCGGATAGCTTCATCATCAGCATTAGCCCTTCTCGTATCCGGTTGTTCCTTTTCTTTACAAAGCCTGAAACTTCAGCATCAATGGGCTCACTTCTTGATGATGCAAAATCAGAAACATGGTTCGTAGATGCACTTAATGGTTTTGATTTACTTCCAAGAAATCTCTCAGATTCTGCTACTATGGATTGCTTAGTGAATCTTGATGATAATCCTCATGACTTAGAGGCACAAGTGGAGGGCGTAGAAGGTGAGGAGAGAGAGAACAAGCAAGCAAAGGATGTGCTAGTACCAGTACCACAACCAAATGGCCTTCATCACAATCTTCAAGATGTGCAGGCCACTATGCCTGATTCGCCTATTGTTGAAAATGGTTCCTCGCATTGTTCTTCTTCTTCTTCCCCTTCAATGTCCAACCTTCCGCCTATTCGGGTTCGTGTGGAAGATCATCGTCAGAAAGTTGCAGTAGAAGAACAATTTGCCCAGATGACTTTTGCTCAAGTAGTGCAGAAGCTAGATGATGAGTATGGCCTTATGCCTGCTGCTCTACCTCCACTCCCTACTGCAGTAGGGATGATTGCACCATCGATTAGTCCTACAGGGGATTCTAGTGAGCACTTGAATCGGGTTTCATCAGAAAATGAGAGATCAGATCAGGGTGTGCCAGTAAGTTGTCGCAAACCTCCATTGCCACGGCTGCAGCCAGTTCAAGTGCAACACAAGGCTGGTGAATGCAGTTATAATCTGCCTTCACCAGATTCAGTTGCAAGGTATATATCCACCAATCTGTAGCATATTCAATCTTTCTATTATCATGCTAATCTTTCTATAGAATTGTAGATTAAAATTTGAGAGAAATTGTTTTCTTGTTTTTTATTTTTAGGCTCTATCTCATAGCATTGAAAACGACTCCATTACCACTGGGTCAAAACTTCATTGGCACCCTAGTCTCTCTATATACGTGTTTTCTGATTGATGATCTAATATTTATGCAGTGATACGAGCACTGCATCTGCAACTTCTCTTTCAAAGCCTATGTATTATCAAGAACAGCCTCATGTTACAACGGGAGATAGCAGGGCTCCTGTAAATCCGGATACAAAATGTGACAATTCAGTTCGAATTAGCTCTCAAATTCAAATCCAACAACCTCAGATTTCTGGGTAAGCGTCACCTACACATTTTGATCAGCAACAGCAGCAACAATTATTACACACCAGCACACATTTTATACCCCAGTACCCAAGCAGAACTCCATTACCAATGTCATCCTACTACCCAATTTATTCTGGTCCTCCATCACAGCAACAACCAATTGATCATCATCAGCAATACCCTGTATATGTAATGTCAGTTGCACAAACCCAGCTATACATGTCTGTGCAATCTAATACAGTGGATACTACTGCTACGATCATAGCCTTGAACCACACACCAACGGCTAACATGGTTGCTGCTGCGCCTGCAGCGTACAAAGACTCATCACACCCACCTCTTTACCCCACAAAGGCTGCTGTTAAACCCGATCAAGCGGCCGCAAGTGTTATAGAACTGCAGTGACATCAGCTCCCCTATTAGTCCCCATCCCAGCTGGTCAATTTCAGCAACAATATGTGGGTTATACTCCAATGCAACATCCATCTCAATCCATTGCAGTTGCTCCTGCAGGTGCTAGTTCTGTTAATTATGGATGTGAATACGGAACAAGCACACCTGAGCGAGTGTATTACACTCAGCTTCAAGCTGCTGCACCATTGGCTTCTCAATGCCAAACCATGAGCCTAGCAGCAGCACTAGCAGATGCTTCAAATCAGCTGCCAACAAGCAATACCATGCACCAGATTGGAACCTCACAGCCACTCTAAAGTAACCAATACTTTGCTGCTATTCTACTTTCGTTTTGGTACTCCTTCCAGTGGGAAATGAATGTGACAGTAATTAAATTTTCCCTGAATATATATAAGAATAAGTTAATTACATTCTTGAATAAATTTGTTTAATATAAGTAAAATTGTTGAAAAACAATATTGTTTACCAGTTTATAAAATTTATACAATAAATTCACCTAGTGGCTTTAGTTGTTAAAATTGTCCAAATTAAATTGAGATAAAATTGGAGCTTCATTAGATTTAATTAACTAACGTACTATTTTCCAAATGTGCTATGAGTTGGCGTTGGGGCAATAAGTAAATCATGGACCTAAGTTCATATTACAATATGGATCTGGGTCAATATATAATGTTTCATTTAAGTATCACAGGTGTCATCTTTTTTTAAAAAAATAAAATTATGTGTACATTGAAATATATAAAATAGACATTGAACTGTATGTATATTGATGTTAAACTATATATATATTGAAATATATAACATAGATTAATGAAAAGTATATTAGTTTTGAATTAATACTCTAACAATAATATAAAAAATTCTAAAAAACTTTATTGATATACATTATTACTTCATGTATATTAGTCCATTAGTTTTGAACTGCATTGTTCCTTAACCATATGCATATTGATATTAAACTGCATGTACATTGATATTGAATTGTATGTATATTAGTCCTTAATTGTATGTACATTAATATTAAACTGTAGGTATATCGAAATCCATAAAATAGATTAATAAAAGATATATTAGTTTTGAATTGATATTTTAACAACAATATAAAAAATTCTAAAAAATTTTGTTAATATATATTATTTTTGTATATATATTAGTTCATTAGTTTTGAACTGCATCGTTCTTTAATTATATGTATATTGATATTAAATAGCATATACATTGGTATTTAACTACATGTATATTGGTCTTTAACTCTATATATATTGAAATCCATAAATACATTAATTTTGAATTAGTACTCTAGCAATAATGAAACAAATTCTAAAAAATTTATTGATATACATTGTTCTTACATGTATATTGGCTCATTAATTTTGAACTACATTATTTTTTTTATTAATCTATTCAAAGTTTTTAATGTACATGTAGTTCAACATTAATGTATGGACAGATCAATATCAATGTACACGCAATAAAATATCAATGTACATACAGTTAATGACTAATGCGCATATACATTGAAATGTACATATATATTAAAATCCATAAGTATATTTATTTTGATTTGGTAATTCAGTAACAATGTAATAAATTCTAAAAAATTTTGTTGATATACATAGTTCATGCATGCATATCGGTTCATTAGTTTTGAACTACATAATTCTTTTGATTGATCTATTCATAAATTTCAATGTACATACAGTTAAATACTAATGTGCATGCAGTTCAACACTAATGTGCATGCAGTTCAACACTAATGCACGTGCAAATTAATATCAATATATACGTAGTATAATACTAAATGTACATATAATTAATAACTAATGTGCATGAGTTGTACGTGTGACATTTAATAAAACAATACGTTTTGATCTTGAGTTTATGAAGTAATAAGAACGCGGATCCATGATGTAATTTGCAGGAGTGAGGGGCGAAGCCACACATTAGAGAAAAAAGGATATTTCCCTTACTTTTTGGATCAAATAAAAAGATTAGCACATTTTAATTTTAAAAAAAATCTCATTTTTCTGTTATAAAATAAAGTTGACATTCATAATTTTACTTTACACAAGAAAATAAAAATAAATTAAAAAAATAGATTCATTATGTAGATGTGAGAGTCAAAGTATTAATTTTAAAGAATATAAATAAATAAATATTGGCATCATTTTTGTGAGTGAGTCAAATAAATCTGTGTTAAAAAAAACTAATTCAAAAATTTGCCCCTTTTTCTTTTTATTTTCTATTTTTTTAATAATTTGGAAATTTTCTTTTCAAGTAGTTTTTTTTTCGTTTTTTAATTTATACAATGAAGGAGTTTTTAAAACACAATTCAAAAAATATAATAAAATCAAATAAAAAACTGATTTATACCTCAAAAATAAAAACATTAAAATAAAATATATGAACAATATAAATAAAATAAAATAAAATATCTACAATAAATAAAATAAAAATAAATGAAGAAATAAAAATACCATTAAAATACCTAATTAATGAGAAAATTTTATATATGCTATTTACAATAGAATTAAGAAAAACAAAAATAAAAGAGCTATATATAGAAAATAAGAAAACAGTATATACAATAAAGGAAAATAAATATTACATATCTTAATATAGGGATAACTACAAATTTAGTGTATGTACTTTCAAAATTTTCTATTTAGATATCTGAATAATTTTTTTGTTCAATCAAGTGTATGAACAAAAATAATTATTATTAATGTGGTGTTTTTAGTCATTTTTCACTTGTCTAAATAATGAGTAAATGAAGTGAATCACAATTTGAAGTCAAATAAGATGTCACATTAGTAGTTGCATATGAAAATTAAACTAAAAAGATAAAATTGTTTTTAGTTAATTTACTTACCATTTTAAATGTTGTATTCATTTCAAATATCTTCATACTATTTTTCTCGTTTTTAAATTATTTATTTCATCATTTTTTTATCGCAATTGTTTCTTTTTTTTTTTTTTTCATATGATCGTAATTGCCTCCTTCCTATCTTTTTCTTTTGATTTTAAATTATCACAATTGAATCAAAGAGAAAACTAGGTTATTTACCCTAAAAATGAGTTAAATCAATGTATTTTGATTGTCAGTAAATAAATAAAAATATTTTTATCTTTTTAGTTTAATTATCATTTATAGTTGTTGATGTGACATTTGACATTAGATTGAGATTCATTTTGCTTACTCATTATTTTTGCAAATGAAAAATGGCAAAAAATACCACATTAATAGTCATAATATTTGTGCAAACACTTGATTGTATAAAAAAATTATTCAATCACTAAAATAAAAAAAATTTGAAAGTATATACAACAAATTTATAACTATCCCCTTTATATAATATTTACATAATAACAAAAATCTAATTAAAACTTCTTCACCAAATCCATGGCACGAGCATAAAATTAGTATTGTTGAGTATAGAGAATCTAATAAGTGTTTAGAGATGTTGAGATATGCCCTTAATTATTTAATAATTAATTAAAATTTGGTTAGCAAAAAAATATATTTATTTTAATAAATTAGAGGTAAAATACTAAGTAATAGTTCATTTTCTTGACAATTAATAATAAATTAAATATAATATTAATATACCTTATATATATGTAATATTAATTAAAATGTTCTAACTTTATTGAAAATAATTTTCTGAAAAGAGTTCGTTATAAAATTACTTGTCCAGACCTGAGTGTCTTTCAGATCAAATGAGGAACTGCATTCAGCACAGCTCCCTCCTCCTCCTCTAATTAAAACAAATCTCACTTTTAAAATGAAGTAACCTAATCATTATGGTGATTGATTCAAAATTAAAAATTAAGTACATAGTGACAAAAGGCCACAGGCACATGGGAAATTATGCACGTTCCCCTTTCCCATAGTTCTGCAATTGGTCAGAACTTGAGAATGGGAAGAAAGGAAAGAACTAACATTGGAATTAGTCTCTATATAACATGTTGACCCATTGATTTTATAAATTTGCATTACCTGGAATCTATGAGCATTATTTTAATTAAACCAAAAAATAAAAAGAATCACTCAACATTTTCTGGTAAAGGACGAACGTTGGTGTTAGATCCAGTTTAGGGAGCTGTTTCAAGTAGTTTTTAGTTGTATCCATGCTGCCAAATTTGGGATTGTCAACAGAAAGTATATGCATCTATCCCATTGTCCCAAAAATAAGTATTAATTATATTGATGTGATGATGGCTTATAGCCTACAAAAGGAATTTACCCCTTTGTTAGTGGTGCAAGATCTGAAAATAGGTATCTATCCTTTAATCTTGTTTACTTCATATAAGTCAGCTAATCCAAAATCAAAATCTCTTTTCTCTCTCTCAAGAAATTATCAGATTAAAATTTTTCAAATTATTACTGATATATTCTTACTGGTGGTACCTTTTAGATCAATAAATTTATTAATTTTTTAATAAGATTTTCATTTATCTTCAATTTTAGTCAATTTTTAATATTTTTATTAGTTTTAAAAAAATATGCAAATTTTCTTAATTTATTACAAGATCAATTAAAAATTATTATATTTTTATATTATTTATCTAAGTTTAGTTCTTTTATTTTATTATTCTCATATAATTCAAATCTATAGATTTAGAGTTATTTGTTTATTGTAATTTTGTTATTTTTGTAGGTAATATGAGTCTTTTTTTTTACGAGAGTTTTATTCTCTTTTTATAAGAATGTAGATGAATTTTTTATGGAGTCTTTTGATTTTTTCTCTTTAAAAGTTTTGATATAGTTGGTGATTATCTGGTCATTTTCTTTTCAATCACATTCGTTTAGAAATTTCGAGAGTAGATATATGATTGATAGCACCATTTGAGTGAAGCGTACTCACTATTGAATTGTAAATTACAAAGCTCTATTGACATGAATTTTTTTAAAAAAAAGATATGATTTGGATGAATTTTATATTTATATCAAGTTGTTCTAAATATATTCTATGAATGAATAATTTATATTTTTCCATAAAAAAATCGGCCAATAATCCAAGTGGTTTTTCCTCTTTACCTTCTACTTTAAAAGTTTTTTTTTTCATTTTTAATCTTTTTAGATTAATGTGAGTTTAAATGGTAGATATAATTCTATAATTTCATTATTTTTTCTATTTTATTTAGTTTTATATATAAATTGCATTCATGATAATCACAAAAATATGTAATACATAAGAAATAAAATAAAATAAATAATAATAATAATAATTTACATGATTTATTCTCTCAATAAAGCTACATTTGTATGTGCCATTCATTATATCATTAATAATTATAATTAAATCCATAAACTTAAATATTCTCATACTTATCAATCCATTATACCAATAGATATAATTAATAATCTACACTAATTAATAGTTGTCTCTCTCATTCTCCTTTAGATATAAGTAAATTATTTGCTACTTGAGCTTTTATAAATGAATAGCCACTAATAGCAATGAGCAAAAACTTTACTAATAGCAATGAGCAAAAACTTTTCTCACTACTTTAGATAAAAATAAAATAACTTCATAAAATATTTCTATTTGTAAAATTAATCCTCCTCAATCTTACTCTAATAGAAAATTAAACTTAATTAGGAATAACTCTAAAATAAGAGTCTTACACCATAAAAAAAAAATATATATATTTTGCATTCATTTGAGGAATATTTTTTTCAAATAAAATATGAAATGTTCTTTTCAAGTCTCATAAGAAGTTGAGTCAACTCCTATTAAATCTCTATCTTTATCTAAAATTCTTCAACCACGCATACTTCCAATTCGTGGATGTCTTCCATCCTCATCAAAACTCTATGTTTGAGTTTAAACCCTTCAAATTTTCAATCTTTGAATCATCTTGAGTGTAACTTGCGTCATTCTGCAAATTAATTTTTGCATCATCAACTTGCTTAATATTATAAGAAGAGATCTACCTATTTGTAACTCTTTGTAAGATATTTGATATTTATGAATATAATTATCCATATGTACTACTCATATGATAGCAATTTCATCTTCAACTAAACTTAACATGATCATTTTCAAAATTTTGATACCAGTTATTATGCATCTATGTCAAATTCGTGGTGATCGTGAAAGTGTTAAAACCTGCAAGAAACAACGCAAACAAACTATAGCAACAAACACAAGGCCTAATGAAAAAATAAAATTCAATTCTTTTTGAATTTTTATACTATCACATAATACTTTCAAAATGACAAAAAGCATTCAAAATTGGTTGAACCTTTTTCAATAGTACCCTTGCGTCCTCGATTGAGATTTTAATTAATGATAAAAATGTCACATCACTTAAAAAAGTGTTATTAAAGGTTTAATGTGGTATTTCTATCGTCAATTAAATCTCATTTAAGGGTTTTCATTTGGATCAAATGATGTTATTAAAAAAATTTAATCAATTTTAGATGTTATATGATATTTTCAAAATAGTGAGTGACAATATGAAAACTTAAAAAAGTTCGATTTTTTTGACATTATGCCTAACACAATAATGTTTTATATAGTTTATCTTTCAATAGGATTACATCCATAGATGCTTTTTACTATATCATTAATAACTACAATTATGTCTATAGGTTCAAAATATTCTCATACTCATTAACCTATAACATCTAAAAGATCTTGTTATTGCATATTTACACAATTCATATTGCTTATATTAAATAAAATAATTTGTCACTTATATTCTTCTTTAGACATAAAATTATTTGCTATTTTAACTTTCACAGGTCAACGATCACCAATTGTATTGAACAAAGTCTTTTTCACTACTTTGAACAAAAACTAGAGAATCTAAATCTAACTAAAAATAACTCTAAAATAGGAGTGCTATACTATATAAAAAAAAACTAATATTTTATTATTTGAGATATATTTCTCCTAAAAAATAAGAAAAGTCTTTTTCAAGTCTCATGAAAAATTTAAGTTAAATTCTAATAACTGGTAAGATTTTGTTTTTTTTTTTTTTTTTACTCTAATCAAAGTTTTTAGTTCTTCTTTCATATAAGCATAACTTGTTCTATATACAAATCACTATTATTCTATTGTAAAATTGATTTATAAAAATATTAGTGAAGTTGTGGATCAAATTTTTGTAATAATTTAACTAGACTTATTTAAAGATAAAAATGATGAATTGTAATTTAATACAACCACCGAGCGAAATATACATCTTAATATTATCCAAATGCTTTGTCAATTTTATTGCATTTCTATAAAAAAAAATCGTTATTTTTTTAATCAAATTTAATATTATTGATATCAATGTAATTTATTATAAATTACAAATTTTTATTCATTTATATTTTATTAATACATTTTGTACTTAATATTCATAAATCAGAATTATTTTTTCATCTTAAAACAAAGATAACTTATAGCCTTATAGTTTGATCTTTTTCTTTTGATACAATGATTTTTAAGTATTTGATTATACAATTTAATAACTTAAACTTATTATAATAAATTTATTGTGTGAATTTTAAATAATGTATGCATATAGTACTATTATATAAAATTTTAAATTATGTATGTAATTTATATTAATTATTTATGGTAATTTTATCTAAATAAAAATTATCTAAAATGATAAATAATTATACATATCAATAAAAAATTACCTAAATATTTAAAATTAATATAATTAGTGTTTGCCAAATTATTGTATATTAATTTCAGATATCAAATCATATGTATAAACTTCCTAAGGAGAATTTTTTTTTTAAAAAAAAAGACCAATGACCTAAGCACCAATGGTTTTTTTTTTCTTTCTGATATATTAAAAAAACTGTTGTTTAATTTTGATTATTAGATTATAAAAAATATTTTTCTTTATCATCAAACTTTTTAAAAAATCTCTTGTTTGGGATCCACAAAATAATAGATAAAAGAGATAAAAAGGTATGTGGAACCATCTTTTCAACCTTTCTATAAAGTATTTTACATTTTGAAAAATGATTAATTATAAACGAAAAAATATATATATATATATTTTTTTTATAGCAACACATTCATCCAACACTTTTTTTTTTTATTTGAAGGTAAAATAAAGAACAAAAAACGGAAACATTGCATGCCCAATTGAGATAGTCTACCTTTTTAAATGTTCTATTGTTACATATGGATATCAAATTTCATAGCCCATTGGTAGACATGATGTGATGATGATATAGCTGAGGTTTGAAAGAGACTTTGGAGACATAATGTGAGAGAAAGATACAGAAAAGGGAAGCAATAATAAAAAAAGGTTGAAGACTATGAGCATAATGTCTTTTTCCTTAACCTTTGTATTTGGAAAACTTTTCGTTTTTTTCTTTTATTTGGATTTAATATGATCATGTTAATTTTAAGTTTGAAAGTGAATTTTTTTTTTATTAATTTGGTGGGTTTGATAATTTTCATCAGTGCTAAGTTTATCTAACTGCTTAAATAATTAAGTGAAATTACTTGATGTGATAAATTAAATTAGAAATTACTCATTTAATTGGTTTCAATCTAATTTAATTAAGTTTGGTAAGTAATTTTTTTATGTATATATATATATTCTGCCTAGCATATTAAAAAATTGAACTAACTACTAAAGCAGCATGTTAAATTGACTATCTTATGTAGAGGTGGTAACTGATAAAATTGGATTAAAGATAGATTGAGGTTAGCTATTAGATTAATATATAAAAGGAATTTTTAGTGAAAATGAGATCAATTTTTTGAGTTTTGGATTAATTCATTCATAATTTTAGTTTTTGAAATAAAAATTTATTTTGTTTTAGTATAAATATATATTATCATTAATTAAAATTAAGTCATTTCAAGTTAAATTTTAACAATTCATCATTTTTATCAAATCAACAATCATGCAACTTTAAGTTGATTTTAATTATAAATTGAGTGAAATCGAATTGGGTCAAAATTTATTATATTTGCAGCTGAATTTATTTAGCAGTATAGAGAATTAAAATTTTGGATTTAAACTAATAAAATATTGTCTTAAATGGTAAGAGTGTGCTCCTCTTTTATTGTTAAAAGTTCAAAAATGCAATGAGAATATGAGAAAATTATTAATAAAGGAAATATAAAAATAGTACTATCACCTAAGAAAATAAAGCTTAACTTTTCAAAGTTTACAAATAAAACAATACCTATTAAGAAAACATGGGGAAAAAAATCTTAATATGAAAATAGCAATTAATAAACAATTAAAGTTGACATAATTGTTGGGTTGAAGTTTAACCTCTGTAACAAATCTCCCTCTAATTGCTAAAAAATGTGTGTAATAGTATTAAATTTTGTTTAATTAGACTATAATTAATGTTTGAATTTACACAGTCATAATTTGGTAGACAATTTCAATATCATTAAACTAATATATTATTACAATAAAAATGATTTTTTAGTATGAAATTTTGTTAGTTTTCTACGAAGCACTTTTGGAATCTGTCAATATCATAACTTTGTATGCCAAATAAACTTTTTTTAGATGAAGATTACTATTTCTTTAAATTTAATGTAAATTTTTAATTGTCCAAAATGCTTAATAACACTCTAGTTTAAGAAACACACACTTTGAATATTCAAAAATATGATGAAAGAGGATACCTAGCGGCCTCTGCCCTTTGATCTCTCTCAATGCTATCTAAAATTTCTTCTTTTTTAAGGCAGTTGTCCGTGACTTTATGGCTCCAGTCATGAATGATCTATGGACGATGGTCTACTTCTCATGTTCCTTCATTTTCATTTATTGTTAAGCTATGGCCGTATATATTTTTTTGCGTAAAATTTTTCTATTTCTCCTTTAAGTTTTCTTCAACAATTAGACTATAAGAGCGAAAAGTATACTTTTAAATGAGATTCTTTGAATCAAAGAATCAAAACTCATTTTTTGTATTTCAAGATATTGATGGATACATTCTAGTGACATCGTAAAAAAGTCAAATTCAAGAAAGAGTTTGCAGTTAAAGTAATAATTATTTTTTTATTTTTTATGCAAGTATTCTCTTGCATTATATAAGTAGTTATTTTATTTTGAATCTCTTATATCGAGGCCATTTGAATGATGGTGTCATTTTTAGTTTCATTAACTTTTGATTCCAAGTTTATTTTTGATTTGTGTTGATTTGGTACAATGGTCTCCCGTGTGTCAATATATATATATATATATATATATAAAAGGAGATATATTATATTTTTCTTATCAAATTTGGTATTTATAATGATAATGTAATTTTTTTCAAAAAAAAAATGATGAAAGAGACACTTTGTGAAAAACATTTAACAATTTGAATATGTTTATTATTTATCAAATAATAATAAAAAGTCAAAAAATTAAGATTTTATACTATTTATTATTTTAAATTTTTATTTTAATAGAATTATTATAAATAATTAATAAATTATATATATATAATTTAAAATTTTAGAGTATCACTGCAAAATTCCCAAAATTCAATAGCTTCCCGAAGTATTGTGATGAAAAAAGCACTCAAAGCCACGCACGTTATGATCGAGCAAGAAAGCACGCCCACACCGACTCCTCTGCTCTCCACTACCACTAATGCTCACTTCCATCTCCAATGGCCATCACCACTATCCTTCTCCTCCCCTTCACCTCCCCATATTCACCATGTTACCCTCCTTCCCTCTCCTCCGCCAAACCCATTCGCCACTCTTTCAGGTCTGTCAAGATCCTCTGCTGTCTATCACTACAACATTCAAATGATACCCGAATCCAACACCAACCCAACACCGATCTCCGGGTGGTGTTCGCCGCCGGTGGGACTGGAGGACACATAATCCCAGCAGTAGCCATAGCTGACGAGCTCAAAACATCTAAACCCAACACTCAATTCCTCTTCATAGGAACACCAAACAGCATGGAAAGCGCTTCCATCCCTTCTGCAGGCTATCCCTTCTCTTCTATCCCTCCTGTACGTCTATACCGCCCTCTCTTTTCCCTAAGAAATATTTCCCTTCCTTTCCACTTGATCCAGTCCACCATCCGTAGCTTCAAGCTGCTTCAAAATTTCAACCCCGATGTTGTTATTGGCACAGGAGGATACGTTTCTTTCCCCACTTGTCTTGCTGCTCTACTTAGTGGAATCAAGATTGTGATTCAAGAACAGAACTCTGTTCCTGGCATTGCCAACTATCTTCTTTCTTTTTTTGCTGAGGTTGTTTTTGTGGCTTACAATTCTACTGTTGAGTATTTTTCCAAGAAGCATAAGTGCGTGGTGAGTGGGAATCCTGTAAGGTTGTCTTTGAGGCAGTTTATATCTAAGGCAAAAGCTAGGAAGGAATTCTTTCCGTTGAGTGGAGGGAAGGAGAAGGAGGAAGAGGAGACTAAGGTGATTTTGGTTCTTGGTGGATCTTTGGGGGCGAATACTGTTAATATTGCATTGTTGAATTTGTATAGTCAACTTTTATTTGAACATAAGAACTGGTATATTATATGGCAAACTGGGGTTGAGGCTTATAATGAGATGGAAAGCCTTGTTAGGAACCATCCGCATTTGGTTTTGACACAGTAAGTTCTTTCTCTGCTTCTTTTGTTTGCGAGTGGATTTGATGCCTTTGGTTCTGATTGCTGTAGAGTGTAGATATAAAGTGTATCTTCATTAGGTATTTGTGATTGTGTGCACCATAGAGTATTTCCTTCAAGTCAGAATAAGATGGGAGATATTTGGAAGCCTCGGAGGGCAAAATTTAGGCTTGTTTATTCCTGAAAATGAAAAAGAGACGAGTGACTTGGCTACTATGTATCTTAGTTGGCTTTTTTTTTTCCCAGTTAATTGGGCTTTTACTGAGGTTCAAAGTCAAACAGAGCTCATGAGAAAGGAACTTACAGAAAAATTGAAATTCTTCAAATTGGTGCTTCGGCTAGTTCAATGAAAATTAAAAGAATGGTTGCAAACCTCGTTACATACTTGTATTTTAGGTGTATAGTTGTTTCCTGTGTATCTTGTTTAGCCAAGATATACTTTATTTTGCTTATTTGAATCCATATGTTGTACTGATTTTCAATGCTGTTCCAAATTCATGTTGATAGCTTCCACTTGATTGCTTCAGACAGATGAGTTTATTGCCTTTCGCTTAATGTTCACAGATTCATAATTATGCATTCACATTCTTCTGGAATTTGATTTAGTTATGAACCTACACAGGTTCTTGTACTCAATGAATTTGGCATATGCTGCTGCAGACCTTGTTGTCTCTAGAGCAGGTGCAATGACATGTTCTGAGATCTTAGCTACTGGGAAACCTGCCATTCTGGTAATTGGAAAAACATTTTTTTTTCTTTCTTTATGATAAGCCTCAATTTTCAATCATTATTGTTAAGGTAATAGCTAGAATCATGTCTGCGATGGTAGTCTTCATTATCCTATTAACCTAGATGAAGCAAAATGGTACTTTTCCAATTTGAAGTCCGAAAGGCATAAGGTAACATTACCAAATTTGCATACTTAGTTGTTGGATTCAACGTGATAGTTCCTGTTGTAACTTTGACATCAAATTTGGGAGTTCCTGTTGCTGTGACATTGGCATAAAACTTAGGATATAAGACTCTGCAATGTAACATATATATAAATCCAGAATATATTGATGTGAGTTGCAAATCATGTTGTTTAGAACTATTTTGTATTAGTATTTGACAACTAAATGAACAAATTCCTCTCTTGGAGATTGTATTTGAAAGAAAATGAAGATGTGATTTAGGATTCGAGGTCATATGAGAAACTTGAATCATTTCCTGTTTGCAGGTGGTAAGGTACTACTTTCACCAAAATCACTGTGTTCTATGCATTTCTAATTTGATTTAAAAGGCAACTCCAAAGCCTGTGGAGAGATTTTTGTAACTATGTATGTGTTTTAAGCAACTGAAAAACATAAGAATTTAGTTATCTATGAAGATGTTTATTTATATTATGAAATTAATTTGATGATGATAGAAAGACCCCAACTTATGCGATATTTGTGGCATGTAATTTGAAGAGTTCTTTATTGTATAATAATGTGGTAAGAACAGACAATATTTCACAGAACCCTAAAGGGTTGGACGGAGGTTTTGTATATGGTCTTATGAATGGCATGTGTTACTGTTTACTAATGCATAATAAAGCCAAAATGATTGCACTTGGACTGGTGCCTCTAAGTCTGATGATCTATCAACAAAATCCGTTGATATTAGTTCACCAAGGATGCTGAAATGTTCCAAAATGCATCATGACTGTTGACTTGATTTTGTGCACTTTGATGCTTTGAATTTCTATCTTCTGAACACCATATGACTTCCATAGCTTCTCTATTATCCAACTATCCCTACAGTCTTAGTATGACCAAATTTTCTGCACCTGAGATGATTGTAATATTGCTTGAAGAAATGATCTGTTTCTATTCTGCAGATACCATCTCCAAATGTGGATGAAGGACACCAATTAAAAAATGCTTCTCTAATGGCAGATGTAGCAGGTTCAAGGGTTATAACTGAAGATGAACTAGATTCAACTACCCTGGGAACCACAATTGAAGAGATACTAGGTAAGTTGAATTTTTTGCTTATTTTGATGACATGCTAAATTGTTTTATAGGCCTCTTGATGTAATTTTCTGTTTAGATGCTTTACCATTCATGCTAGAAGTATATGTTATGAATGCCTTGATCATTTTTAATTTGATATTCTAAACTTTCTTATGCCATTACTCTAGCTTGCACTTAACTTCAAATCATATTAAAGTCTTTTTAATGAACTCTATGAGTGAGATTTGTGAAGTTAGTTTTGACTTGTATTAAATGTAAATTGTATCCTGCTTTCAAAATGAATATATCTCAGACATAAGTAGATGATGCTGTTATCAGATATAACACAACAGAAATGGATCAAGGGAAAAAAAAAATGTGAAGAAATGAGATAATAGCGGTGCACTAGGACTTTTAGCACAAGACTAGAATGGAAGGATATGGCATCTTACAACATCAAAAACAGCGTTTGAAATTAAAGTCCCTGGGTCAGTTTATTCTATTGTTTTACCAGCAGAAGTTGAACTGGCTAACAAGTAACGACCGTCTAGCAAAGTCATATTTTTTAACTTTATATTTATTTCAGATTGCTTAAACTTCTGCTTTGCTTAACAGCATCAGTCCGAGCAGACATGTTTTCGACAAATTTATTAGATTGTTCAATCTTTTTGTAGCTTCCTATTATTATTATTATTATTTGGCCTTCTACAAGAAGACTAGGTATATCCTAATAAACTTTTACTTGAAATTTTTTGTTTTCCATTTGAAAAGTGATCATATGTTTGTTATAGCAGGAGATGAGACTCTGATGAAAGATATGTCAGAAAGGGCTCTCAAAGCTGCAAAGCCTGATGCCTCTGCAGAAATCGTACAGCGCATTCTTTCACTGGTTGAGACATCGACTAGGAAGAAATGGCAATAAATTTAGACAATGAGCCAAAAAGAAAAAAAGCAAAATTTCTGCTTGATAAATTATCCTTCTTGTAAATCTTTCTTATGGTACAAGTATCATCTCTGCCTTAGTGGTCATAATTTTCACAATGAATGCTGGGCAGGCTAGCTAATGCAGTAAGATTAGAATCTTGGTATTGGTTCATTTCCTTAGGTAATGCATTATGGTATATTCTCTACCCCAGCCATAACAGTTGTCTCACGATTAAAACCAACCATTAGTTTGAAGAGAAGAAGAGGGATCTTCTCTATATTAGCCATAGGAACCGGAGCTGCTGCTTTTCTCTTTGAAAACAATTGGGATTCATTGGTGTTTGTGATCATTTATTGTGCTTGATTGGAGATTTTATTTTGTTCTCGTCTATAGTTTTCATATTTCCTGGTCTCTACCTTACTCGAAATTATATATGAAGATACCAATTTAATATTCTTCAGCAATTAAGCCACCAAGTTATGGTTTGATGGAGAAAATCTTATATGCATTTGGGTGTATATATTTATCTAATATAATTATGATTATTTTGATTAAAAATGGGTATGATAATAATAATTTTAATAAAAATTAAATCAATCATTGTGGATTGTTAGACATTATAGATAAGAAGTTTTCTAGGTTGGATATTTTAATAATTAGTGGCAAAAGTTTTCAACGTTAGGTATTGAAAAGTTGTTTATATGTTTAATAAATAATTGAATGACAATTTAAATAATTAATTCTAATTATCAGTGAAAATTATTATAATACTCATTTTTTTTATGTATTTTCTATTTCAAAAGTTTTAAATATGAAAAAGAGAAAATTTAGCTATGATTTTATGCGAAATTTTTATTCTCCGTTTGTTTAATGGAAAATATTTTTTGCATTGTCTTTTGATTAGTGCATCCAAAAAAATTAATCAACGAAAAATATTTTTTTGGTCAAAGGAAAAATTAAGTTATTCTTAAGAAAAATATCTTCCCGTTTTGAAAACGGAAAATCATTTTTTAGATTTTGACGAACTCATTTAAATGAAAAATAAAATCATATAAATACATGTATTTATTATCACTGATCATTTTTTACTACCGACATTCATTACCGGTAATCATTGAGTGACAGTTATCGTCAATGATAGGTGAGATTCACAAAAAAAATTTCATTTTTAATGTATTTTTTCTTATATTAGATAATAAATATTATAAATATAAAATATTTCTAGTAAAAATTTTATCATAATTTTATAAATTAAAAGAAAATGAATATTTTTTATTTTGTGTTTCATACATCAAAAAAAAAATTTCAAAAAAATATTTTTTCAAAAAATATTTTTCTCAAATAAATTATTTTCTCTAAACAAATGAAATCTTAGTATTATTTTTATTTTCTAATTAGTTTATGAGGTTATGTCTATGAATGGATCTTTTCAATTTTTTTAGAATATTAACAAAACTGAGAATTTTTTTTCTCAATTTATATCATTAGAGATTTTCAGTTAGTTTTTACTTTGAATTGGCTTATTAATATGAAAAATATTTTTTATTTTCATTTTATAATTATCTATTTTATTTCTAATTTTCACTGTTTCATTTTCCAAATGGAAATTATTATGTGGGAATTAATTGAATCAACAATAATTATTCGACAGTTTCTTATCATCCTCCCACCCCAAAAAAAAAAAACATCTAATGTAAAAAGAAGATCTTACGTTGATGATGTGATTATATAAATAAAAAAATATCTCTACCCTACCCCACACTATCCACAATACTACACACGACAGAACAGGCAACGGAAAATTAAACAGGAGATCGGATGGGGGTTGTGCAGTTAGATGTTGGGATCGCAACGCCCAGATTTTGTTACGTCAAGAACTCCACTACCTCGCCTGCAACGATGAGGCTAAGCGCCGCAAATAAAACAAAGCCTGAAATCTGTACCGCCGATGAGCTACACTATGTTCCCGTTTCCACCTCCGATTGGAAACTCGCCCTCTGGCGTTATTTGCCTAAGGTATTACTGTTCTGTTCCATGTAATCGAATTTCTATAACTTTTGGTTATCTGATCCGATCACGTTTTCGTCAGCGGAGGAAGAGGAATCATCCTCTGTTGCTATTATCAGGACTTGCAACAAATGCTATTGGATATGATCTCTCTCCTGAGGTAAATTAAATCAAAGAAACTACGCCTAAACAATAATCCTAATTATTATTATCATCATCATCTAATCTAATCGTTGGTTCGTTCACCAGTCATCGTTCGCGCGGTACATGTCTGGCCAAGGATTCGACACGTGGATTCTCGAAGTTCGAGGAGCTGGCCTGAGTGCATTAGAAGCTGAAATAAGGGAAACAGTCTCTGATAATGATAAATCGATATTTAAGTTGTCGAAAAGATTTGTACATTTATTTGAAAGACTAATTTCTGGTATTTTCTACCAGCGTAGTGGTAATTATTGCAAGTTAATAATTAGCTGTATTTTTTTTATTTGGTGATTTGCAGTTAAAGGTGTTGTGTTATATGAGCAGGGAATAATTCTGCTGTTTCAGTCCAAGTTAAGGATTTTAGCAGTAAGATCACGAATATTATTCAAGAGAGACCGCAGTTTCTCGACTTCCAAGAGCAGTTTTCTGCTGCATTAGAGGATTTCCTCAACCAGCTTGACTTGATTTTCAAGTATGATTGGGATTTTGATCACTACTTGGAAGAGGATTTGCCTGCTGCGGTGAGGTGACATTCCTTAGCTGTAAATGACTGTATACTTCACTATTGATCTATGTTAATAAGAAGCCCTAATCTCTTTAGTTAGGGTAGTTTCATACGAATGAATATTTGAATTTGATAGTGTTATCTCAGATGGATTACATAAGGAATTATTGTGGACCCAAGGATGGCAAGTTGCTTGCAGTTGGGCACTCCATGGGGGGGATTCTTCTGTATGCTATGCTCTCACGATTCGGTAAGATACGATATCGAGCATATTGCTATATTTGTATTTTTCACATTTATATGTTCTCACATGATGTGAAGCAGAGTGGTCTATGAGCAATTCATTATTATGTGGTTACTTCTTGTTGTAACTTGTTGCATTAGTTTTGCTCTTTCTCCCCCAAATATCCACTTAGATAGAAGTGGGGTCAACTGACCCCAGTGACTTTTAAGAAATAGTCATTAAAATTTAAAAATTTAGATAATTGACCGTGCTAAAAATCTGCTATTGACTCCCCTAAAATCTCATTTGAGTCTTGACTTAATTAAAAATTTGTCATTAATCTTATTGAGAATTACTATTTATTCTTGATTTAATAATTTAACCCTTGTAAAGTTCAATTTACAAATACTCTTTGTAGAAAAAAAATCTAGAAAATTATCAAAATAAATGTCCATGATAAACATTCTTTGTATTAGAAATTAAAATAATTGATTTTTTTTCCTGTAGTTGTGATATAGGAACAATATAGCATTAGCGCATAGATAACCAAATACATTTTTCTTTTATTTAGAAAATAAATCAAATATTTTATATTTTAGTTAATATTGAACAATTGCTCTTTTTTCTTATTATTGATACATATTTTATGTGGAGAAATATAACTTTGACTAGATTTTATTCAACCAATTGGTAATTTGATTTATAAGAATATGAACATTTGAGCTAAGACATAAAACATATTCTAGCAGTCAACTGAGTAAGAAATTACAGATCAATAAAGTATTTATTGTGAAATCATAGAATATGGGTTTAGATAAATTATAACATATGATGATATATGTCTATGAGGGGATGTACATATGGGTCTGCACGTGTGTGTCTACAGTTGCTAACTGAAAATTCTTGTGTGGGTGTGCATGTATGTGGTTCACCCCAACCCCACTAGTCAAAAGTCTGGCTATGCCACTGTACATAGTGGCTGTGATAGAAATCTGGCAGGTTCCTGATCTTTTTTAAACTTGGACATAGTAATGTTTGTTACATTAGAAACACTTAAGCTAAGGTGAATGTAAGTTGCAGGATCTATGGTGTTGACTTATGTGTTCTTTAAATTCTGTGTTTTTTCTAATTTATACCTTATATTTTGCTCATATGAGTTTGTTGGCTGCATTGAGGTATGTGGTCATTTCCAGTATTTCCAACTGTCTTTGTCAATGAATATGTTGTTTTTTGTTTTCAATTTAAGTATCCATTGATTTCATCTAAATTGTTCTCCATAATCATATATATGAACTTGGAATAATGTTTCATATTGTCTTCTACCATATGTTATTTTATAAGGTTTTGAAGGAAGGAAGTCGGGGTTGGCATCAGTTGCCACTTTGGCCTCATCACTTGACTACTCAACTTCAAGATCATCATTCAAACTTCTCTTACCAGTGGCAAGTGATTCGAAAATTTAATTGTTTGATATAACTATTTTTTCTCATGGCCTTGGACATCTGATTTGAGCTCATAATATCTGCAGGCAGACCCTGCAAAAGCTCTCAATGTTCCTGCTATTCCAGTTGGAGCATTGCTGTCTGCTGTCCATCCTTTGGCATCTTATCCTCCTTACATCTTATCTTGGTTAAGTCCTCAAATTTCTGCTGCAGGCATGATGCATCCACGACAACTTGAGAAGCTTGTGATGAACAACTTCTGTAAGTGCTGAGTACAAAATTGCATTACCTGACTTAATAAATTTGTACAAAAATAACTTGCGAGTGTCAATGGACATTATGCCTTGTAATAGCCAGCCAAAAGAGAATCTGAGTTTTGTAATCCTACCACATTTTATAACTGATTGTAAATTGGCAACCGTTCCTATGCTTCTTGAGGCATGGTCGATTCTGGTTGCATGGGATGGATGCACATAAAGGAGATGCTATTTTCTTAAACTTTGTACCTGGAAAGGTTGTCTGTGCATTGATTGGTAATTGTCACTATATTATTATTTTTCTGTTACAAACAGACTCAATTACTACCAATGAAAGCCCTGAGTATTGGTAGATATTTGGGTGAATATTAATTGTGAATTACCATAATGTTCTAAGCACAGTTTGTTGTAAGTGATTAGGATCTGATCTAAACCTTTTAGTGATCAAAAGAAAACAAATTTTGGTATGACCGGATTATGGCTTTTGAAGATACAGTATTGCTCATAAATTTAGGAATCAAGCTTGGTGTGACTCCCTCATCCATGCTTTTACCTACCTCCTGGTCATAACAGTTGGAACCATTCTCTGGAATCAGCTGTGTAAGCCTTTTTGATGTTTTTGTCCATGAAAAAGACTGGATGGCAGGATCTTGCTACAACTATATGGAATCAATTTTCCTGCCATTCCCCCTCAGCCAATTCATTATTTAATCAGTTCTACTATTGCATATGTTCCTCTACAATGCTCTTTGCTACCACTTTCATGTACTTAATTGCAAACTTAAGTGGAATATTATGCACTAACAATGTTCTTGTTTAATCATCTATGAATTAAGTGTATATTGTCGATTCATCCTTGAGTGTTTGGCAAAGTGTACAATTATCTTTAGCTTAAGTCAATATTTTTATCCTCCATATTGGTTTTTAGACATTCTGAATGGCAATTGTGTGCCAGCATTTCTGTTTTCCAATGTTCTTCCTTCCTCATTATTATATGATGATCTGATCATAATATACAGGCACAGTACCCGCTAAGCTTCTCTTGCAGCTGACAACAGCATTTCAAGAGGGTGGATTAAGAAACCGGCATGGATCTTTCTGTTACAAAGATCATCTTGGCAAAAGCAATGTTCCCGTGTTGGCAATTGCTGCTGATCAAGATCTCATTTGTCCACCAGAAGCTGTATATGGTAGTCTATTGTTTGGGTGGATTTACATTTAAATTTTCAATTTTCAATTCTTATTCCTTTTTTTTTTCTATGGTAATGCCAATGGAGCAGAAACTATAAAGGTCATCCCTGAGCATTTGATCACTTACAAAGTTTTTGGGGAGCCCTTGGGTCCACACTATGCTCATTATGATATAGTGGGAAGTCATCTGGTATAAGCTAATATTATGATTTTTGAGATTTTGATTACATCATGCGAACCAATTTTGTTAACATGATGTGGTGTCATTATACTAGTTCATCAGGGTATCAATGATTTTGTAACATTTTTCTTTTCTACAGGCCGCTCATCAAGTGTATCCATGCATAGTCAACTTCCTCAGTCAGCATGATATATCTTGACTAATTTCCTCGACGCATTCCTTGTATTTTTGGTTGAGTGATGATTTAATTCTTTTACCTGCGAAGGACGAAGACAGAGTGAATGATCTCCAACACCAGTCTCCAAGCAAGGAGTCGCTTCAAAATCCTGATCATTGCATATTGCGTTGGACGAAGTCAAGTTATCGTCATATCATGATATTTATGCGTCATTTGTGTATTGGATGGAGGATTATTGATTTCTGAATTGCGACAAAAAAGGACGTACAAGAGTCATACGAATAGCGTAAACAACCATTATACTAGGCTTGTAACAATCAATTATGCTGGTGAAAAATGTATAGTATAGGTATCCATGCAAACTGTCAAAACCTTCTTTCTTTGGTGGTAAGTGGGGAGAAAGAAAGTGAAGCAATTTACTTCCATTATTTCGTTCTTAAAGAGGGGAAGAAGGAAACCAAAAGAAACCGCTGACCAATAAGCAAATTGGAATTCTAGTTTATTAATATGCCCTTTACAATAGATTATAATGGAAAAATAAGTTCTAACTTCCTAATTCATCCCACCTAATGAGATTGCAAAACGGAGTGTGGTAAATTTTTGTTTTTCCCTCTTTAACCGTTCCTTTTTCTCTCCTTTTGCTACATCGCATCCTTAAATCCCAAACATAGAGTGTGTTTCCTTTTCCTGCTGCTCCCAGTCGCAGAAATGAAAATTGTTTATCTGCCATGAGATTGTCTTTTAAAGATACAGGTTGGATATGATGTAACAATTCAAAAGATACTCGACAATGCTGTCTATTCTTTTTTTTTTTTTTTTAAACTATAAACTTGTTTATTCAATAAATAGGAAATTGAGCTCTCGTTAATCAAAGCAATTAGTGGTCAATTTGTATTGGCTACGGTATTAGGAAAGAAAAGCCTCCTCATGTCTTTCATTTCCTGGAAAATTCTTGGTCTATATACAATAACGACATATAGGACTAATCAAAGCCCATCTCTCAATTAGCAATGCCTTCCTTATTTTTGGACTGGAAAATGGGTGCCCATCTGATGCGGCCATCCTATGTACGCTCTATCATCATCACCCTGTTCTTTCTCTTAATCTTTGCTCAAACATCTTACTGTGAAGATGGTATCGATAAGGATAATGAAGTGTGCAGTCGACCCTTTACGTGCGGAAACTTGACTAATCTTTCCTACCCTTTCTGGAACAATGGTCGACCGGAAATCTGCGGCCGTCCAGACTTCAAGCTGCAGTGCAGAGAAAGAGAGGCGCCTGTTTTAACTG
>CATIWR010211195.1:0-12142 GCA_949677035.1 Omphalea diandra | reverse complement strand
CCTCAATTACTCCATAATTCTCACTAACCATGCATGATTAACATGTCATGAGATGTTAATTCCAGTTGAGAAGAAGATAAATTTACTTACCTACTGTCCCAGAATTGAAAAACCCTAGGCAACTCACTCTTCTCTCTCTCTTCTTCTTCTTCTTCTTCTTTCCTTTATTTCTTCCTTCGCTCTCTCTCTCTCTCTCTCTCTCTCTCTCTCTCTCTCTCTCTCTCTCTCTTTTCTGCAATATCTCTCGGTTTTTCCTCAAAAACTGACCCTAAATGTCATATTATAGCAGATAAAATAATTGAGTTTCATTTCCTATTGGTTAGAAGTTCATTTTTCTCTTTTAGTCCCTCTTCTTCACCCTTTAAACACCTTCATCCATCTTTTAATCCCTAAATGCTTCTTCTACTGTTAATTAAGCTTTATAACACCATTATTTATGATGTTATAACATGCACACAACATAAGACAATTGACCATGGAACTATACAAACATTACATATATTTTCAAGTATCCGAATTACAACAGTGCAAGTGTCATTGTCGTGTTTTCTCCAAATTCACATGCCTAAATGCTTATTTATCAAATGCATATATTTAATTATTACATAATTTAAAATGCATATGATTTGAGTTGAGGATGTTACACCTTAGGAATATCCTTTTCCTAAATAGGTTAGGCAGATTCCAAAGACTATTTAGGAAGGGTTTCTTAGGGTTTTCTATAAGGTTCGTAAAGGCTATAAATAGCCTTCTTGTTCAGCCAAATGAATCAATAAATGAATGAGTGAAGAATATTTCTTTTAGCAAAATTGCTTATGATAATTAATTCTCTTCTTAAGTTTTTAATAGGATTTGGTGAGATTATTAAGTGAGTTTCTAATAATTTCACAAACTCGTTTAATCTAGGTTTTAAATTACTTAGTTAATTAAAGGTTGAAATTAACACCTTTTGAATTTTTATAATTCAGGTTACTAGAAACAAGTTTTCTATATGTCTAACTAGGATTTAAGAGTTTATCTTATTTGATCCCTGAATTAAAGGCGTGGGACTTATGCTACATATGAAGTAGTACCCAAAATCAACCTCATTTGTATCATTTGGTATTAGAGCCAAAGGCTAAATTCAAGATCAAAGGTATTTATCTTTATGTTCTTGCATTGTTATTAGTTTATCTATTTACATTTTCACCTTTCTCTAATTGTACCATATCTCAATTTTTGCATTCAAATCTATTTCTTTTCATTGTTTTTACCTTTATGAGTCTTGTTTAATCATCAAATATCACATTGAATAAATTAGATCCACCAAAATCTCATATTTGTGCATAAATTCCTTAAATTAAGGAACTTTGCAAAAACTTTGATTTCTTGTGTTCCTTCTGTCCAAATTCAAATTTCTTATTTAATTAATCCTATTTTGCATAATTGAAGTGATTGATCCAAGAAATTCCTTAAAATTTGGGAGTTGCCAAAATCTCTTTAAATTAAGAAAAACTTGATTCTAGCTTATTTCTTGCATTTTCTTCATCATTCTTCCTTCCAAATTATTTCTTTTTATTACTAATAATATTTTTGGTGTTTTCTAAAGTCCAAACCATAGCTCAGATTCAAGAGATGGTAAAATTGCCAAAATACCCTTAGAAGTGCTAAATTCAGTTTCTTTATATTTTTGAGTTGTTCTTTGTGTTTTTTGCACTTCTAAGTTTGATTTTAGCTTCAAAGTTTTTTTTTTTTAAAAAAAAAGAAAGAAAATAAAGAAAGAAAGCAAAAAAAAAAAAAAAAAGAGAAAGAAAGAAAACAAAAGAAAAGAAAGGAAAGAAGCTAAGAATTGCAAAGATGTAGTTTTAAAGCCGATTTTGAAATCCCCTTTTTTCATTTAGCCTAGGTATATTTCTTACCATATTCAAACACCAAATTGCACTTCCAAATTTCCTTTTAAATTCTTAGATTACTATTAGGTCTTTAGAAATTTATTTTTGCAACCAATTGTGTTCTGTTCAATTTTTTTATTTTCTAAGTGTTTTAAGAACTAGTTTTTACTTGTTTGTGCTGGGTGCAACCTTCACTTGACATAAAGTAACTTAGTCCTCAAAGAACTTAAAGACAAGAATCTTGAGAGGTAAAAGGCAAAGAGTGGTGAGCTCATAAGAGGGTAAAAGCCAATTTTGAGTTAAGCACGAAGAGAGTGTCATCTTTTTTAGTGTAAACATGTGAGGGAGTGTTGTGAGGATTGTATTTGTTTTCTTGTGTTTTCTTAAACAATGACGATTTTGAAAAAGATAAAAATGGATGAATTTACATGCTCCATGAAAGGTATGCTATATCAAATGAAACAGTTGGTAGATAATCTTTCAAATTTGAACCATAATTTGAGTCGAGCTTGCAATAATAACTACAAGCCCAAAATTACAAAATTCTATGGAAAAAGTGGTCCTGAAGAGTTCTTCGTAGGGAAAAGCAAGTAGAGATTGTGTTTGAATACCAAAACTATTCCAAGGAAAATAAGGTATTAGCTACTACTTTTCAATTTGAAGATCATGCTTTGTTATGGTGGGAACAATTGACATTGGTTAAAGAATATTATGGAGAGGACACTATTTTAACTTAGGAAGAAGTGGCTAGCCATATGAAATCAATTTGCAATAAAAAGAAACTTGTTCAATTCTAAAGGCAGTGGAGAATGCCACCAAAAGGAGATAGCCATCATAAAAACCAATAAAAAGAAAGTTCAAAAGGCTACTATTAATGATGAGATTCTTATTTCTAAAGTACGTTTGACATTCAAACTTTTTCATTACATGTTGATACAAGCATTAAAAGCTAAGAGCTTGAACATGTCTGCACAATATTAGAAGATGGTAATAATACTAGCTTATATGATGATGAGGTACCACCACTAGAAGTTTGTTCAAATTATAAATCTCAATTATGATGATGCATAAGTTATATAAAAAAAAGATGATGACATTCAAAAAGAAAATAAAATAAAATGAGAGAGAGATAGTGTGCATGAGAGTGAAAAATAATAATTGTGTAGCAAAAGGAGAGCTATGAGAAAATCCATGAGAGATGTGAGCAAAGAGTGGAAAAAGAAGAGGATAAAGTCGATGCACATGAAAAAAAGAGAGATGCATGCAAAAGGAGAGGGTATGCAAAAGAAAGCCTTATATTAAACGAGAGTTGTGAGACTAAAACTGATTCTTCTAAGGCTACAACCATGTTTTTGTTTAAAGGGATGTATTACACTACTAATGAAATTTATAATCTTTTGAATAGTGCTTTTGTGCCTCTTTTGCAAGGATATGAAGAATGGTTTTTCCATGGAGAAACCTAGCAAGCAAGATGAACTAACTCTTAATTCTTTTGATAATGGTGTTGTAATGAAGAGTGAGGTTGCAAATTTGTGTAAAAGGGATTTTTCTAGCTTTTTTTTGGATGATTGTACATGTTTTATTTGTTCTAAGCATAATTCTTCTTCTTTTAATCATAGTTCTTATATTACTAGGTTTTCTTTTAGTGATGAATGTTTGTTTTCTTCTTTAAAATGTTTAAATTTTGATAATTGTTTTTCCTTTTGTATTAAATATGATTTTACCAATTGTAGTTCTTTTAATTATTGTCAAAGCATTATTTCTTATTTAAGTGAAAAATGTTTCCTTTCTTCTTTTTCTTGTTATTCTTCTTATTTTAGTGTTTTTAAATCAATGATTTATGACTCTTCTTACTTTAGGCATTGGTAGGAAGAAATTTTTCTTTTCATTTCAATGGTTCTTATATTTCTAATTGCTTTTTGAAATTTAACTTTTGTTCTTTGAGTAGTAGTTTTGTTCTAAAACCTAGATTTTCTCTATCTAGTGTTTTTGTTAAAAATAAATTTAATAACTCAGTGTTTCCTCATGCTAGATGGAGGGCATCTTTAGGGGCTTCTTTTTTCTTCTTCATTTTGTTTTACATTCTTCTATTTTTTCTTTGGTATGTTCTAACCTTTCTATAGGTGGTTTTATGCAAGTTGTATTTGATGATGGAGATACTTGCAATTTGCATGGTAAAATCAAATTTAGATTTATCTTTGTTATTTCTTATAATTTATTTTTTATTATCTTGTAGGCTAAGATTTGACGATAAATCTTTTTGAAGAGAGGGGGAATGATATGAACCAAGTTAGGGGCAAGCTCAAGAATACAAAGAATGACAGGGATTAGCAAATAGATATCCTTTAAAAGGAGGAAGGAACCACAAAGCTTCAAAACTTGCCATATTTGAAACTGTCATATTTGAACTTGCTATATTTGGAGCAGTCATATTTGGAATTATCATATTTAAGCCTACTATATTTGGAATTGTCATATTTGAACTTGCCTTATTTGTACTTATCATATTTGGAGTTGCCATATTTGGAATTGTCATATTTGAACCTACCATATTTGAACCTGCCTTATTTGAACCTACCTTATTTACACAATCTTCTTTACAAAGGCAAAATGGTCATGTCTATGCTTTCGTTCATGTATAGATCCTTAAAATGAAATCAAGAAGTCCAACTCTACAAATGGGAAAATTTTGCACAAAAATATTCTAGAATATTCTAGAAGGTTCCAAAAAGGTTATAGAATATTTTAAGAACCTTTCAAGAATATTCTAAGCATCTTTTGATGGAAGAATATAAGTCCCAAAGAGGAATTAAAAGGGGGGCGACACATAAGGAAGAAAAAGTCAAAAAAGTCAAGTCCAAATATCTTTCTAAGATTGACAAGATCTCAACATATCATTCTCTTCCTTTTCTTATTCTTTTCTAATTAGGAACCATTTTTATTTACTTATGTAAGAAATTTCTTTTTATAATTAAGAAGATATCTAATGTATATTTTAATTATTTTCGATTTAGCTTAGGCATATCCTTTTCCCTAAATAGATCAGGCATATTGCAAAGACTATTTAGGAAGTGTTTCTTAGGGTTTTCTAGAAGTTTTGTAAAGGCTATAAATAACCTTCTTGTTCAGCTAAATGAATCAATAAATGAATGAATGAAGAATATTTCTTTTAGCCAAATTGCTAGTGAGAGTTAATTATCTTCTTGAGTTCTTAATAGGAGTTGGTGAGATTATTAAGTGAGTTCCTAATAATTTCACAAACTCATTTAATCTAGGTCTTAAATTACTTAGTTAATTTAAGGTTGAGAATAACATCCCTTGAATCTTTATAATTTAAGTTGCTAGAAATAAGTTTTCTAGAAGTCTAATTGGGATTTAAGAGTTTATCTGATTTGATCTTTGAATTAAAGGCCTGGGACTTGTGTTATATATGAATTAGGATAAAAAAAAAATGAACCTCATTTATATTGCAATCAGTAGTGCTGCCATTTTTGTAAGGCTCTTACTAAAGCGTACATCTCCTTGTCATAGGTTAGGTAGTTCAAGGATGCTTCATTAAGTTTCTCACTAAAATATGCAATAGGCTTTCCTTTTTACATGAGCATGACTCCAATTCCTATACCTGAAACATCACATTCAATTTTGAAGGTTGTAAAGACAATAAAGGTGCACTAGTTAATTTAGATTTGAGTAAAGAAAAGGCATTTTCCTTTGCATCTCCCTATTGGAAGCCAACATTCTTCTTAATCACTTTGATTAATGGTATGACTATGGTGCTAAAATCCTTGACAAACCGCCTATAAAAACTCGCCAAATCATGGAAAGACCGCACATCTCCAACATTTTTTAGTGTAGGCCAATCCTTGATAGCCTTGATCTTATCTTCATCTACCTTGATCGCTTCCTCACTTACTATAAAACCTAGGAACACAACTTTGTTTATACAAAAAGAACACTTCTTAAGGTTAGCAAATAACTTTTATTTTTTCAAAACATTAAAAGCTAACTTTACATGCTTAACATAATATTCTAAAGATTGAGAATATACAAAAATATCATCAAAGTACACAACCACAAACTTACTAAGAAAGGTAAGCAAAACATAGTTCAATAATCATGTAAAAGTACTAAATGCATTAGATAACCAACCACTCATATGAACCATATTTTGTTTTGAATGCAATTTTCCATTCATTTCCTTCACTCATCCTAATTTGTGATATCCTCTCTTAAGATCAATTTTGGAAAACATTTTAGTTCCATGTAATTCATCAAATATATCATCAAGCCTAGGAATAAGATGTTTATATTTGATAGTTATCTTATTTATAGCCATACAATTAACACATCCTCTAAGTTCCATCCCTTTTTGGTACAAGTAAAATAGGAACAACATAAAGACTCATACTCTCCTTTATCAAACCTTTCTCCATTACCTTATTAATTTGCCTTTGAAACTCCTTCGTCTCTTCGAGATTATTTCTATAAGTTGGCCTTTTTGAAATTTAAGAACTTCGAATGAAGACGATTTGATGTTCAATCCCTCTTAAAGGTGGCAATTCTTTAGGTATCTTTTTAGGAAATAAGTCATCAAAATCCTCTAAAAGAGAAACAAACACACTAGGCAAAGAATAGTTCAATCATTAGCAAAAAAGTAAGGTTCTTTGTATAACATGAAAAACATGGATGTTTAGGCTAGATAGGCTTTTCTCACTTCTCTCTCTTTTGGATAAAAACTTTTTTTTCACACCTTTTCCTTTTGCATGGCCCTTTCCTTTTTTTTGGGCATCCTATCTTTGCTCTCCTTTTATCACTCTAACCTCATGCCCCTTTTTGGTTTTCTCACTGCATTGCTAATTTTTTTTTCATGATGTGAGCAAGGTTGAATTTTGGACCCTAATTTATATGTAGCATAAGTCCTAAGCTTTAATTCAAAGATCAAAATAAGATAAACTCTTAAATCCAAATTAGACATCTAGAAAATTTGTTCATAACAACCTAAATTATAAAGATTTAAAAGGTGTTAATCTCACCCTTAAATTAACTAAGTAATTTAAGACCTAGTTTAAATAAATTTGTGTAATTATTAAGAACTCTATTAACAATATCACCACGTTATATTAAGAACTCAAGAAGAGAATTAACTCTCACAAGTAATTTTGCTAAAAGAAATATTCTTTATTCATTTATTGATTCATTTGGCTGAATATGAAGGCTATTTACAACCTTTACAATGCTTCATGAAAACCTTAAGAAAACACTTCCTAAATTGACTTTGAAATCTGCCTAATCTATTTCGGAAAAAGGATACTTATAAGCTAAATAGGAAATAACTAAAAGATAAATAAGATATCTTCCTAATTATAGAAGTTTCTTACATATGTAAATAACAAAAGTTCCTAATTAGAAAAGAAGAAGAAAAACAAGAGAATGATATGTTAAGATCTTATCAATCTTGGAAAGATATTTGGACTTGAATTTTTTTACTTTTCTTCCTTATATGCTACCCCTTTTTATTCCTCTTTGGGACTTATATTCTTCCACCAAAAGACGCTTAGAATATTCTTGAAATTTTCTTGAAATATTTATAACCTTTTTAGAACCTTTTAGAATGTTATAGAACATTTTTATGCAAATTTTCCCTATTTGTAGAGTTGGGCTTCTTAATTTCATTTTGGGGATCCACACATGAATGGAATCATAGAAATTACCATTTTTCAATGTGAAGAAGATTATTCAAATAAGACAGGTCCAAATGAGGTAGGTTCAAATATGACAGTTCCAAATATGGAAACTCTAAATATAGCAAGTCCAAATAAGGCAAGTTCAAATGTGGTAGTTCCAAATATGGCAGCTCCAAATATGGCAAGTCCAATTAAGGCAAGTTCAAATATGGCAGTTCCAAATATAGTAGGTTTTGAAGCTTTTGTGATGCCTTTCTTTTTTTGAAGGAGTTCTCATTGTCGATTCCTTTCATTCTTTATAACCTTGAGCTTACCACTAACTTCATTCATATTCGGTAAGAAGTAAGAAAAAATCAATTTTGATATGCTACTAGATTATGTAAGATATGGATAACATGATTGAGATTGAGAAGTATACTAAAAAGGAGGAAATTAATCCAAATGGAAAAGAATGAGTAAAAAAAGGAATAGTGATTGGGAACAATAAAGTGAATTTGTATATGTCTAAGCAACCTAAACAATAAGGTCTTTTAGATGCTTTTATAACTAGAAAATTTAAAATAGTAGTGGAACTTAGGAAGTAAAGAAAACCAAGGCAAACTAACATTATAAAGATAAGAGAAAAAGTATTTCAATTTCTTAATGAATTTGTTGAGCATAATAGGGAAGCTAATATTATGTAGATTATAACTGATATTAGTTCTAACTTTAAATTGGTTGGTAATTTATTAGAAAAAAAAAGGACCTCACTTGGACATCATATGAGGCACAATATATTTTAACCTTATTTTAAAAGATATTAGAAAATTACATAGGGTCTCGAAGACTTCAGAAAGGGCTATCAACATGATATATGTGTTTGTATATACATACATATATGCATGTATGTTTCTATTTATGTATGCATGTATAACTATAATGTTGTTTTAAATATGATAAGGGAGTTTGTAAAGCAAAACTGAGTTAATTAAGGCAAGAAAAACTAGGTTTTGCATTTCCTGCCACACATTTAAATCCATCCATTGATAAAAGACCTCACTAAGGGTTATGTTCACTTCATAATAATGGATTTCCATTAAATGGACAAAGGAAGCATAAGCTAAACATGTTGTAGAAATTATTTTGATGTCTTCCTTTTGAAATAACATTGTTTATGTTCTTAAACTTATGGGACTGCTTGTTCAAGTTTGATTTCTTAACAACGAAAGGAATTTAGCTATAAGATACATATATGAGGTAACAAATCAAACTAAAAAAGATATTATAAAAACTTCTAAAGGGAAATGAGAGAAGTACAAATATATCTTTAGAATTATTGATGAGAGATGAGAACGTTGTTACTCTAACATTTACATGGAGTTAGTCATTTCCTAAATATAATTTTTTTAATAAAAATTCATCTGTAAAGTTTGATAAGGAGATTACACCTGGATTTTATGCTTTTATAACAAAACTAGTTTAAAATCAAGATGTACAAGTCAAAATTATGAGTGAATTATCCATGTACATAAGAGCGAAAGGTTTTTTTGGTATTCCATTTGCTATTAGATCAAGATTACAATATTAGGCACTCATAAAAGTAAATTAGAGTATTTAATTAATAAGGTGTTTACTTTAAAAATCACATTACTATATGTTTTAAAAACTAGAGGGCAAATAAGTTTATGTCATATAATACACTTATTTTTAATTGCAAAAACATTTATGCAGCTAGATGGTAGGGTCTTTTTGGAAGCTCGAATCCTAATATACAAAACTAACAATTATTTTAAGTTTAACTTGTACTGCATCAAGCTGTGAGCAAAGTTGAATTATTTTGAATAGGTATAATATATAATTTTACACTTCTTAAAAGTCTTAGGTGTTATGTCAATTGGTTAATTATTATCATTTGGATATTCTTAGATTCACACAAAAAAGAGAAATAAACTTGCACAACAAAGACTAAATGACTTAGATTTTGAGAAATATAACCAAGCTCTTAAAGTATATTATAATTGAAGAGATGTTATTGATCGTATTTCCTTAGACGTCATTGACGAAAGCAATAAATGGTTGATTGGAAAATAGATGTTAAACCATATATAAATAAAGATGTTGAAGATGATAGGACAATATTTTATGAAGATGGTGACGATAGATTAACTTGGGGTGTCGTGGTAAATGAATATGGTGTTGGAGAAGCTGCTAAACACATTATAATCCAAGTTAGGTAAACTAAGTCAAGGCAAGTCCAAGTGCCTTACATTTAGAATAAATTATTAAAGAAATTAAAGCTAACTTGGATGAAATAAAACTTATGAAAGTTAAAGGATGTGAAGATGATAAAGCTACTAAAAGTGACGAGGACTTGAATAAAAATTATAGTGATGAGTTATAACTATGTTATGCTGAGTTTAAGGAAATTTTTGCTAAATTTAAAGATACTTTATATTAAGTTTCTAGACTATTTTGAGTTTTAGAGTGTTTTATATTGCATTTTAGGGTTAGTTTCCATTGTTATATTCACTATCTTGGTTAAAACCTTTACTTATTTGAAATTTAAATTGATTATGGTTAATTAATAGTTTTATCTTAACTTCTTTTTTCTTTTGTGTTGATTTGCATGTGTTGAGAGATTTTTTTGACAATCTAAAAGATATTTTTTAAGTTATTTTATATGAATTTTGTCTTACTTTATTCCAGTGAGCATTTTTGTTATACCTTGGACCTTATATATATATATATATATATATATATATATATATATATATATATAACTTTATTACCTTGGGCGCATTTATCGCTTTTGACTACCTTAATGCCACCATACTTATTTGGCTACCAAATCATTGGGTGATTATTTTTTATTAATTGAGTACACTAGCGAAATCATGACAATGTCATTAACAATTAATGATGTTACTAATTTTAACATAAAATTACTAATAGAATTTAATATTGTACTCTAAATTATTATCAAAAAAATAAATCAAGTTTTCATGTATAAAATTTTGAAATCGAACACACTCAAATACATATATCGACAAAATTAAAATGATAAAAATTGAATGCTTAGTTTTCATAAGTTCAAACTATAAAGAGAAATATATCATATATTAATTAATATATTAATATTAATAATTACATATATAACTATAATAATATATTAATTCAATTAATTAATACTAAAATTTAAATTGATGTTTGAAATTTAATTAAGATTAAAATATTAATTTAATAATTTCTAATAATATAAGTTAGGGTTAGCTTCTCAAACTTTGAAATTTCTTAAAGATATAAGAAAAAAAGAGTAAATTGCTTAAAAGTGCTTACATAGTTTGCCTAAAGTGTAATTATTACTAACTCAATTCATATGAACTTCATATTTTCATTCTCTCCTAATCAAAGATCATTTTACGTTAAATATTCACTTCTTTTTTTTTTTTTTTTTTACTATTACCATTAAATAAAAATATAAATTCTTATTAAAAAAGATAAATACAAATAGTAGAAGCTTATGGATATAAACTCATATTAGCAATAAACATGATAGCCTCATATACAAATTATGAAGAAGAAATGGAATGATACTATTATATTGATGACAATTTTAAGAGTCTGTGATTAGCATGAAGGTAAAGTTATGATCTCAATCTTACTAATCTATAAGTATATGTATTTTTTTAAAACAAAACATAAAATTTTCATAAACAATAAATGGAAGCAAATGATTATAAGTTACATGTAATTTATACAAAATATGTTCAATCAATAATAATAACTTAATTAGTTTACAATATTAAATTCATATTATTCGAACATACAAAAAATACATTTATGTCTCTTAGTCTCAAGGGATCATCAACTGCAGAGAGAAGAAAATTGTTTTAGAAATAAAAACAAATATAATATGGAAATCTAGTATAAATCTCAATAAGTTGGTTTAAAAAATAACGTGTTTTGTTATATATTAATCAAGACATGCAAAACTGAGTTGTGAATAGAGAGTAAATCACATTTCAATGAGACACTATATGAAATAGAAAATATCTTAACATTTGATATATTTTATATGAATAATAGCTATTGCATTGTTAAGAAAGTAGATAAATCACATAAAAATTTATAATATTGTCTATAACGACTGTATTCATATTTGCTCTGATACCAATAAATGCAACGACCATTTTCATTTACAAAACTCATATTAATCTGATACCAATAATTGTAATAATCGTGTTCATTTACAAAACTCATACTATTCATGTCCACAATCTGTAATGCTACAATCAGTACCTATCAAAGCACTCAACATCTGGGATTTGTCCGTCGGCCTCGCGATGTCATACACAATGGGATTTGCCCGTCTGCCCCGTGCATGCTTGAGCCCTCTCTGATACCAAAATTGTAACATCTAAATTCATTTGTCAAACCAATAACTATAACATTCATTGTTCTCATTTATAAATCAGCTTTGATACCACAAATTGTAACGTCACAACGTGGCTACAGCTGGTACTTATCAAAGCACTCAACATCCGGGATTTGCCCATTGGCCCCGCGATGTCATACACATCGGGATTTGCACGTCTGTCCCGCATGTGC
>CATIWR010211193.1:0-55937 GCA_949677035.1 Omphalea diandra | reverse complement strand
ATTTGTCGTGATCGATCCCGTCATTTACTAGGTCTGTCTCAAAGGGCATATATTGATCGTGTGCTCAGTAGATTCAATATGCAATTTTGCAAAGGTGGTGATACTCCTGTTGTGAAAGGAGATAAATTCAGTAAGAAGCAGTACCCTAAAACTGATATAGAAAGGCAAACCATGATTAATATTCTTTATGCAAGTGCAGTTGGTAGCTTGATGTATGTCTAAGTGTGTACAATACTAGATATTGCATACATTGTCAGTGTTCTTGGTCGATATCTTTCTAATCCTAGTTGGGATCATTAGGTAACTGCTAAGAAGGTAATGAGATACTTGCAAAAGACAAAGGATTATATATTGGTTTATAGGCGTGTGGATGATCTTGAAGTGGTGGGGTATTCAAACTTTGATTTTGTAGGCTATCAAGATGATATGAAATCCACTTCGGGTTATATTTTTATGCTTGCTGGTGGTGCTATTTCGTGGAAAAGTGTTAAACAAACACTTACAGCATCTTCTACTATGCAAGCTGAGTTTATTGCATGTTATGGTGCTAATACACAAGCTATATGGTTAAAAAATTTTATTTTTGGTTTGCTTGTGGTTGATTCTATTGCTAAGCCATTTTGTATCTATTGTGATAATAATGATGTTGTGTTCTTCTCTAAGAACAACAAAAGTTCAAGTGGTTCCAAGCATATAGAGATCAAATATCTTACAGTTAGAGACTTAGTAAAGAAAGGAGACGTTGAGATTCAGTACGTTAGTACTGATTTAATGTTAGTTGATCATCTAACCAAAGGACTCAGACCCATAGTTTTTAAGAAACATGTTTGTGATATGGGTGTTGTGGAGTCTTTTGACGTGTTTGGTTAGTGGAAGTTTTGTGCTTGTAATTGAACACCTAAGTTAAATGATTTTGCTACATTACTTATTCGTATTTATTTATATGAGTTGAGTATTTTGTGGTTGTTTGTTATGCGTATGTGCACATTCTATATATATATATAGCATGTTATAAGTTGTGTATGATGAACTTAAGATTGGTGTGATTATCTTAAGCTATGTTGGTTTTCAATTGTGTTTCTGGAAATAAAGGCTAAGACACTGTGTGTATTTTTCAAATCAAAATAAAAACCTTATTGTGAAGCCTTATAAATTTCTCTTGCTCGTTTGAGCATGTGTGAAAGAGAAATGTTTGGAGGACTAACAAGAAAATAGTGTATTGATCACATGTAGACACTATTTTCTTGCTACACTGCCATATCAGAATCCAGGTTGGTTAAGTTGTTAATATTTATGTCTATAGATTGGCACTATGTTAATAAGGAGCATAACTACTGTCATGATCTGATATTGATAATTTAATGTGGACAGGATTGTGTTTAAGGTGTCATTTTATCAATAAACTATATGTTTTCTAAAATTTGTGGCCACATTTGAGTTTAAACTATTCAGTCTGAGAGTCGTTTTCAAAAATGTTTTTTTTCTTAAAACATAAAAACGTCATAATTAATATTGCCCAAGTGGGAGAATGTCGGAATTTTGATGTGGGTTAATATTAATTATAGATTTATTTTAATTATTTATAAAATGGACTGAATAATATAGTTTATTAATTTGGGGTAAGTCCAATCAAAATGTGATCAATTGAGTTATGAGCTTATGACACCTTTTGTGGGCCGATATGAAAGACGGTCAGTGTAGGCATATTTTAACATGGACTTGTGATGGGTGGGTCTGTTAAAATTTATTATTAATAGGCTAGGTCTCATCTTCTACCTTCATAACGAAAAACCCTAGTTGCTACGCCCATTGTAGCCGTCTTTGAGAAGGTCAAGGAGAGGAAAACCTATCTTCCATTTTCAACCGTTCTGACATATTATTCAAGTGGTTTATTTTAACATCTGTAATCATGGCTCAAAATAATTTGGGATTCAATGCGGAGACAGGTACGCAATTTGTTTCCTTTTAATTGTTAGAGTTGGTGTTCTAAATTTATGTACTATATCTTAAATTAAATTTATCATACTGTCGTAGTTCTTACTACCATCACCAGTCACCAACAAGTCTTTCTTTACCGCCGGCCTCCATATTTAAGTAAGTATTTTGCTTTTTTTTCTTTTTTGGAGTTTAAATACCCTAATGTTAGTTTAGAAAATTTAAATTAGAAATACACTGTGAATTGATTGAATTTAGAAAATTTGCATTGAATTTAGTGTTCATTGTTTAGGGAAAATGTCATTGAATTACTTCATTGAATTTATTATAAATTTAGGAAATCCTAATTGAATTTATTGTGGTTTAGTTTATAATTGTGAATTGAGAATTTAGAATTATCGTTGTGAATTTAGAATTTAGAAAACCCTTGAATTTAAAATTTAGAGAACCCCCATCAAATTGGAAATCAGAATTGTGAATTTAAAATTTAAGAAACCCTCATTGAATTGTGAATTGGTATATGAATTTCAATTGGATTAAAAATTTATTGGTTTTGGGACTTGTGAATTGTGATTGAGAATTTTCTAAATTTGATAGGGAGCTCTCCCAAAAATACTTTCTAGTTCTATCGTTGTTATTAAAGATAAAAATATGAAATTAAAATATTTTATATCCACTTGTTATAGCAACTTAAAGAGAAATGATCCAACTCTATGCCTAGATCATAATTTGAGTGGATATATTTGCTTTATAACTGAAAATGTAACGTAAACAAATTCTAGTAATGATAAAATTCTTGAACTAGAACCTTATTTCATCATTGAATAACTCTAAATTTAAATTAATTGATTTATAATATCAACTAATTTAAATTAATTGATTTATAATGTCAACTCTAATTTTAAAAAAAAAAAATTAATTGAACCATGCTTAGCACTAATCAATGCTACTGTTAATAATTGTTGCTCGATATGAAAGCAAAAATGAGACCGGAGCGGCTGTAGAATAATAAGATACAAACAGCGGGGAAATGCACGCGGAAAGTCGAAGAAAGGGGAAGCGTTTGTATATTAGCATTTGCACATAGCCGTAAACCAAAGTCCCTCCAATCTTATATTTGAATTTGAAACCAAACCTCCACAAAGAGCCATTTACGTTGTTTGCCTTCAAAATAAAATAACCTCGTCACTCCTTTATTTTTATCTAAACCGCGCTTTCTCAATGTGATTCAAATCAAACAAACCAATAAACAATTTCAATTACGGATCTGCTCTGCTCTCTCTCCCTTTTCAAAACCCTAAATTCTAACTATACCCATGTGATAAAAAACAAAAAAAAAAAAAAGGGAAAGAAGGTCATTGGTTAAAGTCTCGAAATTGAAGTGGGCCTTTGAATTTTGGATAAAGGGTTCTGCTTGGTACCAAGAAATCTTCAACTTGGAATTGGGTTTTCAATATAATGAAGAACCATGCCGATCATGGATCAGATTCTGCGGTTCGTTTCTGCGTTTCTTGACGTAATTCGTGTTTTATGTTTCTGTTTTAATCTGATTCTTGTTTGGTTTTTAGGAGGATAGAGAGAAGCGGAGTAGTGTTGAATTGGGAGATAAACAAGAAAGTGGACGTAAGCGGATTAAAATAAGAGATCTTGATTCTGCGTTGAAGTCTGAAGGTAATTATTTTTTATTCGATGTAGAGGTCTGAAGGTAATTATTTTCCTTAAAGTTTTCGTTTTTATTGATGAAATTTGTGGGCTTTCTTGTGGAATTTTTAATCGAGGAATATGCAAGAGTTTAGTTATCCTGAGTTATAAAACAGTATTAGGTCCCATGGGAATTCTTTCTGGTCTATAACAGCAACCACTTTTGTTTTTCAGATTGCACTTTCCCTCCAATTCCTACAATTTTTGGTTGCTCTATCAGTCATGTTATGTCTGCACCTTTCTACTCATTGAATTGCCTTTATAGGAGGTGCAACTAATTTGCCATGTTTAGGAAATCTCATTTATAAGATTTTGTTTTTGAAGTTTATACTCTTCTTATGTTTACTTATGTTGCATTCATTGAAATACCATAGAAACCAGCACCCATCATTTGAAAATTGTAGAAGCTACTGATCAGTATCAGTTTATTGAGGGGATACTAATGTGTCCATAACCTTAGATTTGGATGCTTCTCAAGTCAATAGACGCGGAAGGACTTTGTTATCAGTTGATGTTACTTCTGCTCCTAGCCCTCTAGATCTCAATAAGGATGCTTGTGTTGGTAATAATTCAGCTATCAATTGTAGTCCAGAATGTGCCGAGGATAAAATATGTTTGCTCAAGCAGCATGATAGGGAACCTGATGATAAATGTGTAACCTCTGGAGGAATTGACTTTGATCTCAATGCAGAAGACGTTACTAGCTCCATGAACCAGGACCCATTTTTTTATACTAACAAAAATCATGATCACCTGAAGTCTAGAAGGGATGCTTCTGAGTGTGGAAGCACTACTGGTCCAGTTGATGAGAAAGATCCACTGAGAGTTTGGAAGGAGATGAAGCAAAATGGTTTCCTCTCATCTTCTCATGGAGGCATTTCTGTTCAAAGTGGTTTGATCTCATCTTCACATGGAGGGATACCAATGCCAAAGCAACGTGGAAGAAAAAACAAGAATGATCTTCTCAAGAAAAAGATAGAGCTCGCGAAGAAAGAACAAGTTGATAGGTTCACAAAAATTGCTGCTCCAAGTGGTCTGTTAAATGGATTGAATCCTGGGATTATAAATCATGTGAGGAACAAAAAACAAGTCCATTCCATAATAGAGGCCTTAGTGAGGTCTGAAAAAGTTGAAAATTGTCGTGTTGAGACCAAACAAGAAAGCCATTTAAAAATTGAAACTAAAGAAACCAGTAATGAGAGTGATTCAGGAATACATCGGCTTGGCTTCTTTCAAGGAAAGGACGATTCATCTGTTTTATCTGGAAGCAAACATATAGGAGGGTACCAAAGAGGAGAGAATGACTTCAGTGTAGTAGACAGGTTATTTGGTAGAAATTCTGCTGTAACTGAAGATGATACATTAGCACTGAAGTTATCAACATCAATCAAGGCATCTGAGGAATCTAGCACTATTTTGAATGAGGAATCAACTAATGTCACTAGCATTTCTTCTCTTTCCCTAAGAGGTGTGTCTAAACAAAATCTATAATTTAATATGTGAAATGTTTTATGTACAAACAAAATGAATGCTTAAGTTGAAACAAATGCTATGCAACAAGAAGAAATAAAAAAAACACTTAAGTTGAAATGAATGCTTTTTGTGGATTTTCAGCTGCTACTGTTGCTTCTCAGTGGCTAGAGCTTCTTCATCAAGACATTAAAGGACGCCTCTCAGGTAGTGGTCTATTATTTGAACAAACACTTAGGTTGTAGCGATATACATTTCACTGCATCATAGTAATAAACCATGTTCTGAACTTGCAGCATTGCGACGTAGCAAGAAGAGAGTTCGGGCTGTAATTACTACAGAGTTACCTTTTTTAATATCAAAAGAATTTGCATCAGATCAAGAGAACGATCCTTATATTATGAAAAATTCTTCTGATGGTCTGTCCAGTCATGCAATATCTGCTATGCATCAAGCAAGATGGAGCACATTGTTTGATCAGATGGATAAAACACTTTCTGAAGAAGAGAAACAACTGGTAATCATTTTATCTAAAAAATTGAGTTGTCTTGTTCTCATTGGAGAAGATCAGGAAATACACCTCACCAAGTGATTCTTTCAGGCATCTACAATTGTTTGATTTAGCTTATTTTTTCACCTAACTATGTCAATGAAATACAACCTTTTTTTTCTTTTTTTTTTTTTGCAATTCTTCTGCCAAGATTACTTTAAAAAATAATTTTCTCAATTTATTGCCTGGCAAATAACCCTTTTAAGTAGACATTTGGTTTTATTAATAAGCGGTGTTTCAAACATTGAACCTCTATGCTCTTGTGGGTTTAATTTGTAGGAAAGTTGGTTGAACCATGTAAAAGAAATGCAACTGCACTGCAATCATGGACTGCAAAACTTCCAGAGGAACACAATTTTTGGTTTCCAACAGCAGGAAACGTCAGAAAATTACACCAGGTAAAGCTGTTACATTATAAATCTGACAATGTGTTGGATCCTTCCCAGCATACTAAATTGCAGTGCATTTCATTTTTCTCTGTGTAGGAAGCTATAGATATATTGCAGTCATTCTATGTATAATTTTATGTACTCGCTTCCTTATTTTATGGTGAAAAGCAACTATTATCAGTAAGGTTTTGATCTTAAAGCAAGTGATGAAATTCTTGCGGAAGTAGTATCCACTCATAATTTCTGTATAGAATTATGTGCTTTTTCCCTGTGCATCTGTAAGGTTACAATGTCTATGGTGTCAAAAGATAATGAAGACAAAATTTTGCTTATTAACTTGTTGAATCTGGATAAACATCCTTAGATCCTTGTGATTGGGCTGTTGTACACCTGGTATGCAGGTATTAACGTTTGTGTTACCAGCCATGATCATGTGATAACCTAATGCATTTCTTGTCATTTTATTTCTCACTTTCTTACAATTTCATAATTTTTGTTGTGATACAGAATCGGGAAAGCAGACAGCTCTGAGAGAGAATTGGCAGTTAGAGCTGCTGCTGCCTCCATCTATTCAACCTGCAGTTTTCTGATGTCAAAGGAAAATGTATCTTGCTTTTGATCGTGTTAACAGTACCATTTTCCCCTTCAGTATATCTTCATTGTAGTGAAATGCTCTGATACTAAACTTTGAAATGTCCATGTACTTTTTTCAAACTACTGATTACATGTTTACTTTACAAGGCTATGCAACTTGGCAAGTTTGTAACATTAGGAGTGAACCTTTTTTGACTTTTTCTTTTGTTCTAAATTTATGTTTTAGCATTTGCAGATAGTGGTAGAATTTGATCGTTAGAACTCTCTTTTTATTTATTAGAGCAGTGGGGAATCTGATTTTTCAGGTTCCTTGATGTATTATTTTCTTGGTTTTGATGTCAATGTAGAATGATTTAGATCTTGTGACATTGTTATTTGATGATCATGTATCCTTTCTTCCGCCCTTTTCGCTTTTGTTTTCCCTCCATCTTAAACTTCTATCATTTTGTAGCAGATAAAGCAACTAATATGCTCTCTTTTCCTATGAGACAATCATGATTTGCACCACCGTTGACATGAATGTGGCTAGGATCGCCCAAGAAAGGCACAAAAATCCTCATTGAAGGTGCCAAATCACAAAGTTGGGCTAAGTGCAATGGAATTAACAGCGGTTATGCTGAATATATTGATTCATGATATGCAACGGCGAATAATGTCTAGAAAATATTTTCTTTTTGAAATAGATGTTTTTTGTATGTTAAAAAGATATCAAAAATATTAATTTTCTTTTGATTTACAAAAATATCACAAAATTTCATTTTTATATTATTTATTATTTAATATAAAAAAAATTATGTGGGCATACTAATTATCGGTGATTGTCATTAGTCAATAATAATTGGTGATAATGTTAGTAGTTAAAAATAATAAATAATAATAGTAATTTTTAATAAATATATATATTTGTATAATTCATTTTACATTTGAATAAATTTATCAAGATTTAAAAAATGACATTTTTGGAAGAAAATCTTTTTCTTTAAAAATGATTTATTTTTTTATTAAAAAAGTATTTTTTTGTATTGATTATTTTTTTTTAACACATCACATATTACAAATATATAAAAATTATTTATTTTAAGAAAGTATCCATCAAATAAAATCAATTCATGTAAAAAATAGTTTTTAAAAAAAAAGTCCGTCAAACAAACGGAGCCAAAAAAAAACCACTGCAACTTCTTAGTTTTGATTTTCTATTCCATAATTTTGTCCATGGACTAATTGGCATGTAGCCATTTATGTACATTTGATTGAAGTTAGAGTTGCTGTCTCCTTAGGGCCTACTCAGATGGGTTAGAGAAGGACAATTAAAGAATGGAAGGAGAGATAAGAAAGGGAAGAGAGGAGGAAGAGAAATTTACAAAATTATTTTTCCCTATTTGAGAGAAAAGTGGGAGTAAACGACGGTGATATGTGTCATTTTGATTGAGAGAAAAAGTAAATAAAAAAAATAAAGTAATTATCCCTATAACTTAATTATTTTTTAAAAAATAAATTATATTTATACTAATTAATTTAATTTAATGATTGGAAAAATTTAAAGTTGAATAGTTACGACATAATCTATATACAAAGTAAAGACAATAAAATTAACACTAATGGAATAATAAAATAAAAAAAAAATTATCATTAACAAATAAAAAATAATGTCAAAAAGAGGAATAAAAAAAAATTTATTGCGTAAAAATAGATATCAAGTAAACATGTAGTTAAAGAGAGTAAGGTTAGTATGGCAAGTGATGTTACAGTAAATAAAAGTTAATCATGAATTTATCTATTTTAAATATGAATAAAATTGAAAAGAAAAAATTGAGCAATCAGTCTTTTCTCCTTCCTTACACTTCAATTTAAGAAAAACTGAGGAGTTGAGGTATATGAAGGATTCCTTACCTTTCCAAAACATGAGTATAAGCCTATCCTTCTTTCCCTTATCCTCTCTTCTCCTCCTTGCATCCAAGTAGGTGCTTATAGTCCAAATCATTGTAGGAATTTTTAATAAGGAAAAACTTCAGCTCACTGAGATTCCTCTAGTTTCTCAATTTTAGGATATACTTATCTTCCTCTCCTACTATCTTATATCTTTATTCGAAGCTCTATTTTAGTTTGATGGCCTAAAAAGTAATAATTATTGGCCAGAATTGTACAGAATCAATCCAAAAGAAATTTCATAATTGAGAAAGGGGTCGATTGGGATATGAAGGTGGGTCCTTGGTCTATATGGAATGCTCTGTTTTGTAGAAATGGCTCCCAGACAAGGCGATTGATGAGTTAGATATGTCAAAATCATTTTTCCGAGTACAAATTCCTGGTTTAGCACAAATCAAATTAATTTAGAAAATGTCCAAAAATAGGAAATTTGCTTAAGGGACTCATTCAAAATGAAGATCATGCTAAAGACGATGGGATGATATCTCCTTTTTACGCATCAAAGTCAAGATCAATGAAAAAAAGCCATTGATAAGTGGCTTCAAGCTTAAAAAACAGAAGAGATCTTTTTAAATGGGTGAATGTTATCTATGATAGGCTCCCAGATCTATGTTGCAACAGTGGAAGAATGGGGCATTTTGTCCAAGTTGCCCTAAAAAAAAAAAAGAAGGGAGATCAGGATAATAGAAATTGAAGCAATCAATAAGTCGAGATTTAAAGCATGCATGAAAGCCTTTACTCCCTTTTGGATCTAGCAACAACAAGCGTGATGGCGAATACTGCACTCATCGAGAATATGTTAACAAAAGAACACGTTGTGCTTCAAGACCTAATAAATTTTTTATCACAATTATTAATTTTAAGTATATAATATCTGAATATAAAATAAAATTATAAAAATAATATAATAATAAAAAATACAATTGTATTAAAATCTCCAATTAAAAATAAAATAATACAATAATTTATAATTGCTTATAATATATTTTATATTTAGTATATATATTTTATAGTATTTATCAATTTTAATATTATAAAAAAATTGAAAATATCAAATATTTAACTATAAAAAATGAATCTATAGTTTACCAAAAATTGAACCTAAAATTTACAAAAAATGAACTTAAAGTTTATAAAAAAAATGAATCTACAGTTTACTAATAATAAATCTACAATTTACAAAAAATGAACTTACAATTTACAAAAAATGAGCCTACAATTTTATACCAAATGAATTTACAGTTTACAAAAAATAAATTTATAGTTTACTAATAATTAATTTACAGTTTATATCAAATGAATCTACATTTTACAACAAATGAACTTGTATATTTAAACTAATCAACATACATTATGTATCGTATGGATCACAAAATAATATAAAATTCATTTAATAATATTAATAATATTAAACATGAATTAATATAATATAATATTTAATATTATATAGTTTACAAAAAATAAACATATAATTTATATCAAATGACCGTATAGTTTACAAAACATGAATTTATAGTTTACTGATAATAAATTTGTAAATTATACCAAAATGAACTTACAGTTTACAATAAATAAACTTCTATATTTAAACTAATCAACCTACACCATGTAACACATAAACTACAAAAAAATATAAAATCAATTTAATCATATTAATAATATTAAACATAAATTAATATTATATTTAATATTATATTAAAGTAAAATTATATTAATATAATTTAATATATTAATATAAATTAATTAATATAATCATATAAATTATATATAATTATATATAATAACATAAATTATATAATTATAATAATATAATATAATTAAATAATATAAAATAATTATATAGTAATACAATTATATGTTGTATTAATATAATTATATATAATATATCAAATTGTAATATATAAAACACATAAATCTCATTTATAAAAAAAAAAAAAAAAGTTTGTTGTACAGAATAAAGAAAGAAAATGAAATGAAAAGAAAGAAAGAAAAAAAGGGACGTGTCCCTTTTTTTTTTTAAAATTCCCGCATATGTTTTAAATCTCTTATTTATATTGCTCTATGAACAAAAATTCATGATATAATTTGCAGAATATATAACCATCAACTAGAGCAAAGATCAATTCTCTATACACAAAATAGCCAAACTTGTAAACAATATTAGTACCAAGATAAGGAATCCCAAGCTATCACCCCAATAAAAACCCATATGCACCTAAACAAGTAAACCTTTACCTCACACACTAAGAAGGATACAACTGACCAAGACCCAGAAAAGTTCCTCTCTGAAAAACCCTTATAGAAGGAGAGACTTCCTTGTCGAGAAAGAGAAGAGGCAAGAAGCTTTGCCGCCTCTTGCGCTAAAAAAACATAAAACCATCATTTGAGCAATCAACCCTTTTGGATAATATAACATAACGAATTCTTTTTCTTTTGTACAAACACCAAATGGAGGTTAATACATAGATACAAGCACCCTTATGCATGTATATCCGATGATACACTAATACTATATATATATATATAAGTAATGTTATAAAATATTTAATATTATAATATATTATTATAATTTATTTTCAATATAATTATTGGATTCAATTCAATTAATCTAAAATCTGTATTCTCAGTGTTATCTATCTGCCACAACTCTTTTTTTTTTTGGGGCGATCAACTTTCTGTTTTAAATTATGCAGATGAAGAAAATAACTTTAAAACAAAGTATTGGAAATTTTATATTTCTCGTGCCAAATGCAGGTCGAAATTCAAGAACATGATCGGGGGTTATTTTAAATAGTCAAATGCATCGCTTGTTTTGATCCAGTAAATTCAAGGTATTAAATGCAAGTAGAGTTGGCAGGAAGCAAGGCAGAGCCAACATGTCATTTAGTGGCTACTGCCCATAGCATGAATATAAAAAAAAAAAAAAATTGGTTAAATGACAATCATGAGTACATAAACATGAGATAAATACAAAGAACACTGACATATGTGAAACAAAAATGACTACTACGTATTGTTGACATCTCAAATCACATTCCTGGTTCCTTTATATAACACTGTAACAGGGGCTTCTCTAATTTACAAGGACTTCCTATCACCATGTTTGCCTCTAAGAAACAACCACATGGAAGAGTACAAGCAAGAAAGCTGTAAATATAAGTTAGGTTAAGTGTGTGATAAGTGACAATTTTTGTGACAAATTGTTGTCTCATTTCGTATGTGCAATATTAGAGCCAATTTGGGGGTATCTTGCCGGACATCAACTTGGATGGATCATCTGAAACTTTGGCTAGTGAACGACTTGGACGGATCATCTGAAACTTTGGCTAGTGAACGATATTGCAATTTTACACTCTCTGCATTATCTAATGTCTTCACCACATACCTGTACATGACTCATGCAATAGTTAAGGAACAACCACCTTGGGATTTCTACCAACATACAGAACCGAAAACACATAAAACTGAACTCTCAATTGACAAAGCTCTAACTCCAGCCGTAAAGGTATATAGGGATTCTAAAATATCAATAACACCAAATTAATTCACAAAGTATATTTGCAATAGATTACATATCGAGTAACAAATAGAATGATGTATTGGGGGAAAAAAGAAGAAACGTCACTTTCCTCTAATAAATCTAAGTTGGTCAAGCTCTGAATCTATCCAATTATAAAGTTACTTCTGAAAATTAATATTCCTATTTATGAACCATTAAAAAACAGTAACGTTATATTTTTGGAGAGAAAAATATTAGTAATATTTTTGTAAATCCTTACATAAAACATATGTATTATACCCAAATTTCTTAATGGGATAACCCATATATAATATTGACATTTATTTGAAATATTATAGCGCACAGGTAGACAAAATAATTTCGCTCTAGCTAACTAAAATTTAGTTCTGGAAAAAAGAAATTTTGTACAGAAAAAGGAGTACAAAAAGTCTTAATTTTGATAATCTCAGTTCATTATGTACACCATAAAAAAAATGAAAAGAAATCAAACAATAACTTTACTATGATTTTCTTTTATTATGAAAAATTAAGTTACTGAAAAATTTCATCACATAACTACTTGCCTCTCATTCAATAAACCTTCTCTTGTTAATTTTTCAATTGTCTGTTCTCTTTTTTCTTTTAATATCACTGCCTATCAGTTAGGAACTTGCAGACAAACTTTGCAATTTTCCAATTTCCTTTGCCTACCATAGTCTCATTCCACTGCTATGCTTGGATACAAAGAAAAAGACACATTTTTTATACTTCTCATTGATCGCTACAAGTTTAGCCACAAAGCACAGGTAAAATGACATTATTTTTTTCATTTTTTTCTCATTCATTCTTGATTCTATTATGTATTCTATTAAAACCTTTGCACACACATTTTTTCATCAAAGGCGGCTTTTTAAGCAGGACGGAAAAGAAAGTTGGAGGACTAAATATCATCCTCTTAAGGAAACAGAAAATGTAAACCAAGAAAAAAGGGAAAAAAAATGCAAGTGAAGCAATGCACTCCAACCAACATGCAGAGACATCTACCAACATATGCCAGTGCAGATAAACAACACATAAATGCATTGATTACTGGAAGAAAGCAATTCACATGGAGCTCTAGTTGTTTTGGACAATATGTCAAACCTTAAAATATGCTGCAGTGAAATAGAAGAGAGAGCGAGAAAGTAACAAACCATCCATTTAAGCACTGTGTTGTCACAACAGCCTCACGGCCAACAAACCGTTGTGGTGTCCTCTTGTTTCCCTGATTCATTTGCTCTCTCAAAATTAGTTTCAATTAACAATAAAATGAGGAAACAAAAGAAAATTTGAAAGCTTGGGAGGAAAGAAAACCTTTATAATAACTCGGTCTGTTACGACAAAGGGGAACTGCACACCTCGACCTCTTGGGGTATCCATTGCAGTTGAATCACCATAAACACCCTTGTCCTGCATGATGGGGGGAAACGAAGGGTTTAAGAGACAGACAGCATGAGGACAAGACCATTAATTATAGAAGCAAAAAATTCGAACGCAAGATAGCAATGCCATTGAAGAATACTTCAAATCAGTAATTGACTAATAGAGTTTCAAAAAAGAAACAGTCAGTTCATCTAACAGGAACATAAGACATAGTTAAGTTTAACAGTCATGAAACACATAATTGTTGCTGAATGGTTGCTCCTTTAATTATTCCTCTGCACATGAACTACTTTTCGAGTCCTTGAAAAAGTCCTTTTTTAAAAAAATCCAGGGTATTAAAAAGACAAACCTGGTCAAACCTTTCTCTCCTTCTTTTGCATGAGCGATAAAATTGTAACTCCTCTTCCCGGCGGAATGCCTGCACTGCAGCTCGGAGAGCTGTTCATGTACAATCACAAAAGACTGCAATAAGGGGAACAAGAACTACAATACACTAATATTTCATTTTTGGTTTTATCATAGAGATCATAATTTACAGCTTCCCTGATTCTAGCCAAAGCTTTGAATGGATTAATTAATCATGTCAAATCTTTCATGTCAAAGTGAATTACAGTGACTACAAGAGCAAAATTACCACTTACAAAGATTAGGAGAGATTGAGTCTTCAGAAACTGATTGTGAACAAGTGAAGCAAGCTTTCTGAAAATGTGTTGCAAAAAACAAAAATACAAATCAAACTAATCACATTTCATGATAAGGGTAGAAAAGCACACATGCACAAATACGGAGAGAATCAAAGGTAACATAGGTCAAGGAAATCAGACTGATAGTCCACAGACAACTAAATGAAGAACTTTCATGTATCTCATCTATAAATTGTGCTAAAAAGAAACTGAAACTGACCAATGGTGACTAAATTATTCATTCAAGCTAGCATGTTCCATAGCAAGCATTAAACAAAAAATTTAAAATACAACTATCAGTCAGAATTACAGGGAATGACTGGATTTAAAAGGCAGAAAGAAAAAAGGCAAATCAAATTCATGGAACATTAAAAGAGTAGAAGGCGAGCAAACTCATGATAAATTATCAACAAAGATCTCCAATTAGATAATTTATCAAGTTCACCAGGTGAAGGAATAGCCAACAAACTCAGTAAAATTGCTATTTGGCAATGCATCACATTGATATGCCTAACAAAATTACCATGAACCAGATATTATATTTATTTTTCCCTACAACAATCTATAGAAAGGAAAAATTCCAAAGAAACCCAAAAAAGCCTTTTGTCTAAGAACTTACCATTCTAATAATATGCTGTATTCCTCCACTTCCAAATGAATGTCCACATGGCAATATCATGGCATCATCCATAAGAGCTCCCCTGAATGCAAAAGCTAACATAAATATGTAACACAAGTAAAAACACTATAATCACAATAAGGAAAACAGAACATATCAAAGTCAACTGTGAACTCAATCAATATTGACAACTCGTACATAAAAAAGAATATTTTGCTTTAAGCAAAGCATAATTTTTATTTATGCTAAAGAAACAAAATCAAAGAAACTTACGTGACAGTATCCGATAGAATAGCTCTCAAGGGCTCTCCGGACTCACAACCTCCGTCCTTTCTTCCACTAAAACCACAACCATTCTCCACGCCTATATCTTTCCCAGCACTACCACCAGAGCCCTCTGCTGCCTGCAGATACTGCGAATAATCAGGTTCTGCTATCGTCACAGCATTATCCCCACTTCGTCCTACACTCCCACCTCCATCCTTCACCACCATCACTTCCCCAGTAGCTCCTAACAGCCAAAAAAAAAACTTTATTTAAAAAAAAAAACAAAAAACAAAAATGGAAAGGAAAGAAAGGGTAATGTGCCTAATACTTACCAAAAGAAGAAGATGAATGGTGCTTGAGCTTCCCATTTGCATTTGCATTTCCCAATTTATCCACATTATTGCTATTCGTAGTAGCAGTAGCAGCAGTAGTGCTAGGAGGAGCGTTATTGTTATTGCTTTTACTGCTATTGTTATTGCTATTATCAACATTACCACGCTCGCCGTCCATGTCATCATCGTCGTCGTCGTCGTCCACATCATCGTCATCATCCTCGCCGTCGGATTCATCGCCGCTAGTCCCGTTCCCATTCCAATTCCGATTATCCCGGTACAGATTGCGCGGGAATTCATGGGTCGGGAAGAAACGGTCGTTGGTGTTGGTGGAGGAAGAGAAAAGCTTGTCGTCGATGAAGGAGGGGAGTTCTCGGTTGGACTTAGGGGTCGGATCCGGTCCGGCTCCAACTCGGCGCTGGGGAGGTCCGGCGCAATTGAAGCGCAAGGGATCGTCTTGGAATACGAGCTGTGGATTTAGGGCGGTTTGGGATGGAACTAAGGAAATTTCTTCAGCTGACATATTTATCTGTGCGTGTGCGTGTTTTTGAGCTCCAAAATGGAACCCTAATTTTTATGAAATCAAATTGATTCAGCTGTGTGAAATGGACACTCTGTGCGGAAGGAGAAGAAATTCATTTCAGTCACAGAGAGGAAGAGAAGGTGGCAGACGGTGTCGTTTTAGTTTGGCCACATCAACCCAAACAAACTGAAATTTGGGAACAGGTCGTCTTCTCTGGACCCCATCATGCTGCCACGTAAGAATGCTCAAAATATGAGACTATGATATTTTTTTTATAAATTTAAGGTCTATTTATTTTTTAAAAAAATTAAATATATTGTTCTTATTTAAAGCTCTAAAAATTAATAAAAAATACCTTTTTAATTAAAGGAAAAAATAAGTCAAAGAAAACTATTTTTTCTTTTTATAAAAGAAAATTTTTTTAATTTTTTATAATTTTATTTAAATAAAAAATAGATTATTTAATTGCATATTTATTTTGAATAATTTATTCTCATCCATTATTTTTATGATTGATATCATCACTTGCCATTCATTGATAATCACAGAAAATTAATAACATTTATATTTTGTTATTTTTAAAATATTTTTGGTATTAAACAATTCATAATATGAATGTAAAATTTTTTACAATATAAATTTTATCATAATTATTTTTTTTGTGAAGAAATGAAATCCTAAAAGTTTTTCTTTTATATGATTATGTATATTTTTTATCCTCATCAAAGTCTAATAAATTATTTACTATATAATTTTATAAGTTGAAGTAATACAAACTAGTTCTCTCTCCTTTTCCTAATTTAACTCTAGTTATAAAGTAAAAGTTTAGTATCTAATATATTATATATAAATGTGAGAATAGAAAATTAATTTTGAACTGATAAAAATACATAATATTTTTTTGGGCAAAAAAAACTTCAAATTATTATTTTCATTGGTTGAAAAGAATTAACTACTAATAAGTGTGAACTATTACTAATTAGAAGCATAATTAACTTCTCATTGTGAAGATTGGAAAAAAAAAATTTGATATGGTCCGAGGTTAACACTTATAAATCGAATAGGCAAGTGCACCTATTGAGTATATGATATCGAGTGTTGATCTCTCAAGAACTAAAAGTACTAGTATTAGTTATTTTTCTATTATTTAATCAGTAAATTTTATTGAATTAATTAACTAATTAAAAAAACTAAAATAAAATAATTAAACAAATTAGAATAATGAAAATATAAACTAAAGAGTGGGGAAAATATGATCAATATGATAAATAACACTCAAATATTGAATCATCCTAAGACTTTTTAAAAAATTAATTTTTTCAATAATTCAATCTAATTCAATATTTATGAAACCATGGAAATCCTTTTACTATGTTAAAATCCTTCTCAAAATAATTAACATCTAATTTTAAGTTGATTAATCAGAATCTCTTCCTAATTGAAACATCTAAAATTGTAATATAGTTTCTTGAATTTCACTATTAGGTTTGACCCTAATTCAAAGGATTTATATTATCCTATCTCTAGGGGTACATGCAACTCTTTTCAATTGTGTTAAATCTATTCAATAACTTGATTTCTCAATTTAAGTTTAAAAAATTTTAAACAATAATCAATATTTCGGACATATCAATTCAAGGAGATAAAGAGTAAATACAATTGAATTTCGTAAAATAATGAAAAGATTGTATTATCTAAAAGAAATCACAATTCTAATCTCATTTTAGGTTCATTATACCCAAGTGTCTACCTAATTTAATTTATAATGAAATTACTAGCCAACATCAAAATAAAAAGAAAATAAAATAGAAAATTTTTTATGATAAAACCCTTTTAACCTCTAATTCTCTTCAAATTTGATGGATAATCAATAATTCTCCTTTTTTAAATAACTTCTTCTCCAAAAAAAAAAAAAACTAAGAACTCTCTCTCCAGGAAAATAATAAACAGAAACAAAGTTTCCTCCTTTTTTTTTGGACTTCTCCTCCTCATATTTATACTCTTTTTACTCTTCCTCAAAATAGGAATAATATCATTCTCCACCAATTAGGAAAAAAACTAATAATAAACTCTCCTATTTTGAATAGGACACTGTGCTTCTGATTCTCCAACTATTCTACAGGACTCTTTCCAAAATTGTATTAAGAAGGGACCAAAATTCTGTTCTGGAAACTATCAGAACTGATCTTGAACTGTCAAATTTTTATTTGGTCTCTGAACTTCTAAAACTATACAATTTCACCCGAAAAATTCTCATAATTCATCAATCAGCTCCAATTTTCAGGATTTCTAATAAAATTATAAAATACTTGCCTAAAGTGAGATATCATTTGGTATTTTTTTTCTAAATTAGACTCAATTAACAATAAAACTAGCTTTAAAAATACTTTAAAATAAAGAAATATCAAATTCTCTCACATTTAGCATTTTGTTTGTCCCCAAACAAAAATACTAAGCTAACGGTAACGGAAAAAGAAACGAACAAAAGACTTAAAACAAAACATGAAAAACACTAAGCACAAAACACATAAAAACTAACACAATTGACTCATAAACATATTTCATCGTCTATCGGTATTGTAACAAATCAAATTAATTGAGTTATGTGAAAAATTCATCAATTTTCAAATTTACAAAACTTAGTTCTAGCATACTTAGTTAATCATAAGTATCTCTAAATCAAATGCATCAAAGTTTATCCTTCCACAACTCAAAAAATAATAATAAATTTATTTATCAAGTTTCGCACAACGTGTCTCTTATTTCAAGTGTTTAAAAGTTAGTATACACTCTCATCGTCCAACAAATAGCTTAAAAGTCTATCATAAACTTGAGAATAAATCACATCTCTACCACTTAAATTCAAATACATGTACAAATCAAAAAGTTTTTCTTTTGGTTGTAATAAGGCCTTGGTAGAGGATAGATGTTTTTAGCCTAATGGACTATAAAATAATTGATCATGCTTAGTAAATACTCTTTCAAATAAAACTTACATGATCTCTCAATAAAGAACAAATCTCACGCCCAAAACATAATCTCACTCTCATGGACCTTAAATACAATAGAAATTCTAGTCCCTTATTTAATATATTTTGCAAAATAGAGTTGAACTGTGTTGATAAAGAAATGCATCATCTTCTTCCTCTTTGATTTCTTTGAACTTTTTTCTTTTTTTATTCATATTATTTTTTCTCTCTCTCTTTTTTTTTTTTTTTTTTGACTTTTTTGTATTTTGAGAGGAAGAAAGAATAGTTATTATAAAATCATACAAGGTCATGATTCAAAAATCAAGAAATTAATCAAATAACATTTTCTCATTCTCACCCCAAAGAATAAAACACTCAACCCCACATTGAAGTGTTTTCACTAATTTCATGAAATAATCTCTTGTATTTGTAAAAACCAAATTTCATCTCAAAACAAACATGATCAATTTAATATTTTTTTTAGGGACTAGGCTTCATTGGCTAGCTAACCATGAGATTATAATAAAAAAAAAAAAGGATTTTTGTAGGCTCAATGAGACTCACTAAATGGATAAAAGGGTGGATGAAAAAAGAAAAAAGAACAAGTGGCTAATCTTAAATTGTCTTAACCATTTTTATGTTTGTATTCGATAATGTGGTCTAAAAAACAATAACAAATCAAGTTCTAGAGACTCTAGCACTTTTTGAGGACTCACTCAACTAGGAATTCACAAAATTAAGCACATTATGAGGAAAAGAGGCTCAAAACTTCTTTTGTAATGTAAAAAAAATGAATTTTAATTTTTTAAGAATTTGTAAACTTCCAAACCTTGGGATTTTCTTTAAAGATAATGATAATTAAATATCCATGATAGAAAACAAAGTTTGCAAATTAAGAAAGTGAATTCAAGATATAATTAGATATTTTTATCAAGTTAAGATAATAATGAGGGAACTAAGCAAATAATGAGTCATTCACACAATAAAACAAATAAAACATCAAAAAAATTATATATATATATATATATATATATGAAGAAAAGTAAAATAAAATATAAACAAATAAAAATAAAATTATCAAACAATACAAACTCTCCTCCACACTTAAGACATATTGTCCTCAATATGGAGGAAAAAGTTTTCAGCACTTAAGACATATTGTCCTCAATATGGAGCAAAAAGTTTTCAACACGATAAAACAAATAAATAGCATATTAAAAAAAGAAAAAGAAGCAAGGAATTAGAAAACTTTCCTGGAATCTCAAGATGCAGCTGATAGAGGCGGAAGGTGCCGACCACAAAGGGCAACTGGGGGTGAGGTCGGGTTCGAATTTGGTGGAGGGTATTTGCAAAAAAGGAGAGTTGTGTTTTTTTATTTATTTATTTATTCAGTATTATTTTATTTTTATTTTTTATTTTTTATTATTTAGTTTATTTTATTTATTATTAAATATATATATCTAAATAAAGTAAAATAAAAAAATAAATTAGAAAAAAATAAAAATAAAAATATCAAATAATACAAATATTTTTTATATATATATTCTCCTTGTGCACATCATCGCACATTAGTGAGTTGATAACCGCATAAGGACGGGACAATATTGCTTTAGCAACTCATGTGCGATCCCAACTGCAAACGTGTTCAATTTGGACCGCACATGTACTACCACAAAAATGTGCATTGATAACTGCATAATGACGAGATAAGACTACTTTAGTAGTCTATATGCGATTCTAACTGCTCACATATGTGGTTTAGACAACACGTGCTGCCACAAAGATCCCTTTTGTGTAGGTGTGCAGTTTTGTGCACAAAGGGATTTTAAAATCCCTTTGCGCAGGTGTGTAGCAAAAATCGCACACCTTATGAACCCTTCTCTCTCTCCCTTTTTTTAAATTCCTACAAAAACAAAAAACTTACAATAAAAATTACATTAATTAAATTCATACAACAAATCAAATTTTTATAATTTTAGATTTTATTGTATATTTTTTATTATTATTTTTTTTTTGAAAAAAGTAGAAACCGCAACAAATTTTTTTAAAAAATGAGACTACAACAAGAAGGGTAAAATGAAACAGAAAAAAAATAACGAAAAAGAAAAATTAGCTAAATTAATGGATATAAAGTGTTCTAATATTTTAGTCCTTGGCAGTAACGCCAAAAATTTGATGCGGTCTGAGGCCAATACTTATAGATCAAATAGGCAAGTGCACCTATCAAGTATAGTATAGCGTACGAGTATCAAATATCGATCTCATAAATACTAAAAGTATTAGTATTAACTCTTTGTCTATTATTTAACAAATAAATTTTAATGAATTAATTAACTAATTAAAAAAATAAAATAAAATAATTCAACAAACTATAATAATGAAAAGATGAACTAGAGAGTGAGAAAAAGATGACCAATATGACAAATAACACTCAAGTAATTAATCCTCCTAAAATTTATTAAGAAATTAAGTTTTCAATAATACAATCTAATTCAATATTTATGGAACCTTGAAAATCCCTTTAGTATGTTAAAATTCTTCTCAAGATAATTAACATCTAATTTTAGATTGATAATTGAAATATTTTTCTAATTAAAACTCCTAAAATTACATTATAGTTCGTTGAATTTCACTATTAGGTTTGACCTGAATACAAAAGATTTTTGTTATTCTATCTCTAGGGGTACATGTAACTCATTTCAATTGTGCTAAATCTATTCAATAACTTGATTTCTCAATATAAGTTTAAAGAATTATAAAAACCACAAGACATTTATTAGAGTCGAAGGATGCTTTTGACCCCCTGGGGTTGAAACCTACTCTATATTAATTAGAAATTAAAACTTATAAAAAAATATTAAAAATATAAATATATAAATATTAAATATTTAAAAATATTAAATATAATATTAATTAAAATTAAATATAAAATATAAATATAATAAATAAAATATAATAGTAAATTAAATAGAATATTAAATATAAATAATTTAATTTAATATAATTTAATTTCAATTTTTTATAATTTATAATTATCATTTATTAGTAATATAATTTAAGAAAATAAATTTAATATAAATAGATAATTTAATATTTAATATAAATATATAATTTATAAATATATAATTTAATTTATAAAAATATTATTTAAATTAATAATTTAACATAACAAAAATCAATATTCTGGACGTATCAATTTAAGGAGATAAAAAGCAAATACAATTAAATTTCATAAAATTGAAATAAAGATAAGATTGTATTATCTAAAGAAAATCACAATTTTAAACTCATCTTAAGATTTATCATACCCACGTGCTTAATTAGTTTAGTTTATAATGAAATTACTAGCCAATATTAAAATAAAAATAAAATAAAATTTAAAAGTTTTCATGATAAAACTATTTTAGTCTTTAATTATCTTCAAACTTGATAGATGATCAACAATTCTCTTTTTTTGGATAGTTTCTTCTCTAAAAAAAAATAAAACAAAACCAATAACTCTCCCTCTAGAAAAATGATAAACAGAAACAAAACTCCTCCTTTTTTTTTTTTTTGAAATTCTTCTCTTTCTATTTATACTCTTCTTACTTTTCCTCAAAATACGAAAGATATTCTCATCCACCAATTAAGAAAAAAAAACTAATAATGAACTCTCATATTTTGAATAGGATCCGGTGCTTCTAATTTTCTAAATATTTTGCACTGGTCTTTCCAAAATTATATTAGGAATGATTGAAATTATGTCTAGAAAAATATCAAAATTGATCTCTGAACTGTCAAATTTATGTTTCATCCCTGAACTTCTAAAACTGTACAGTTCCACCAGAAAAATTCTCATAATTCATCAATCAATTCTAATTTTTAGGATTTCTTATAAAATTGTAAAATGCAAACTAAAAGTGAGACATCATCTAGTATTTCTTTTTAAATGAGACTCAATTAAAAATAAAACTAGTCCTAAAAATACTTAAAAATAAAGAACTATCAAAAATAAAATCATATAATTAGTTCTTTGCTACAGGTAAGCTCGGTATAGTTCAGTCTCTCAAAAGTAAAATTATGTTCATGTATTAAATTAATATATAATCTTAAAATTATAATATATATATATATATATATATATATATATATCGATTCTTTGGCTTGGTTCAATTATTAAAGGAAGACCGAAACTGAACCGATTTTAAATTAATATCGATTATGTTTCGATTCTAGTCTCTGTCATTTTTTTATATTTTCAGTTCAATATTTATTTCTATTGATTTTCTATTCGGCTTGGGAAACCTCTAGAACCATGCTCAACCCTAATCTTTACCAATCAAAACTCTATAAAATACTACTTGCTAGTATTTTAAAAAATAAACCTAGTCAATTAATCGATTGACTAATCAATTTTCAGTTTAATTGTTGTAATTGATTTGATCTTTTTGATCTAATAGTTTAAAAATTTTTTTAAAAATGAAATATTAGTAAAATAATTTTAAAAATATAAATATATTTATAACATTCACAAATTAAAGAAAAATTAATGGTAAAATCGATTAAACCAAGTTCGTTAGTGATTCAATTATTAATTTTATTGATTCAATAGATAGATTTGATTCAAATTTTAAAACATGGCTATTTATAATTCATATATTCATTGATTAAGAAGCTAATAAAAAGATAATTGGAACAATAAATTAAGACTGCCTCATACAAATGACATGGAAATTATATATATTGTAATGCTTGGTAAATAATTGTTGTACATGTTTAAGTTTTTCTTTTGCTTAATAAATTCGTGATTCCTTTTTATATATCAAGGGTCATTTACTTTGCAATTTTAGTCATAGTCTACTAGCAAAGGCAATTCCTCTTTATGTAAAGTGTAGTAATTCAATGTTTATGGTACATGTAGTTAAGGACAGATTAAAGCGAATAAATAATTTTTTTTTTGTCAGTTATGTTTATGCTTTTGATATTCTCATAGAAACATTTTCAGTTGAAGAAAAATTAAAAGGATTAATCTAATATTATTTACTTTAAAATTAATGCATTTGAATATAGTTTTTAATATTCTAGTTGAGTTATTTTCCTTTATTTTATGCATAATTTACATTGAGCTCTTTCTCAAAATTTTTCATCATTTGCTATTTTATAAAGAATAAGTTTTTTATTTATATAAATAATTAATTAAATTAAAATTTTCCTATAATGTTATTGATAAAATTATTAAAATAACAAGACAAAAGCATGTGCAATACACATGCTAAAAGAATTAAAGGGGGAATTAAATTCAAGAATCATCACTATTTATACAAAAAAAAGAAAAAAATAATCAAACAAAACTTGATTATAGTTTTTGAGTAATTAAATTACACATTGTTTTTCTAATAATTAAAAGGAAAAATTATCAATTCCTCCATTGTTGATTTCTGAAATTTTATAATTTTTTCGAGAGATACAATTTTATATTTGATGTTACAATAATTAAAATATTAATATAATTAGTAAGATTAGAATAATTAGAAGATTAATATAATTAGTGACATTATGTAATTAATATAATTAGTGTGATTTGATCTAATTAATAGGATCAGAATGATTTGATTAGCTTTGATTTGGTTAGGATTAATTTATTTCCTTTATTAACTGTAATTTTCACATATAAGTAGAAGTTCTATTGTACATAAAAATATATATAAAAATTTAATAAAATAATAGTTAAATTTTTGTTTTGTGAATATGAGTTTAGGGCCATTCTGTTTCTAATATCTTGTTCTGCAAATTGTTTTAATGTTTGATTTGTCTTCGTTCGGATTTTTTTTTTTTAGATTTTTATGCCATATATATCCTTTGTCAATTAAATATCAGTTCTATTTTTTTTAAGCATTTTTACGTATCATTTGTCTAACAATGTATAAAATTTAAATTGATATTTTCCATTTATTCTATTGATTCAGCATTATTTTTTTCAGATATACTCGCAAAGTTTTATGATTTCTATTATGTTATTATATGTTACCTATTGTCCTTTATTTTGTGTATTTATTTTCAGCATCTTGTCTTTATTTTTCAGTATTTTATCTTTGCACTTAATTTTCAATATCATATCTCTATTTTTAGAATGTTTTTATCTTTGTCATGCTTTTGTTTATTTTCAGTATGTTATTTATTCTCCTTGAAATTTTATTTTTTTAAACCTTTGATTTTTTTTTTCTTTGAGTTTTATCTCTATGTTTATGTATGACACCAAATTTGATTTATATATTTTGTCTCTTTGGAATTTAGATTGAACTTTGGCTATGGATAATTCTCAATTTGAAAATTTTATTATTGTTGCTACTTTTGCTAAAAAAAAAAAAAAAAAACTTATTCTCTTATTTAGTTGTGTGATTTGGTTAGCAAACTCAAATTGGTATCTACAGTATCACTTTAAATTTAAGAAAGGAAGTTAACATAATTAGAGAATTAACTTAATTAATGATATTATATAATCAACATAATTTATGTGATTTGATTAACTTTGATGCACGATGATTTGATTATGTTTAATTCGTTTTCCTTTATTGGTTATTACTATCATGCATAAATACACACTAAATTCAATAAAATACTATTTGATATTAGCTCAATTACATTTCATATATATATATATATAACAGTAAATTATTATAGCATGTTTAATTGTTTATCAATAAATTATTTTCCATATTTTTTTTAGTATGTATCTCAAAAGAACTTCGACAAAAGAAAGAAAGAAAATCCAAAAGATGATGATGACAGTTACTAGTAGTGGCAACCGTAGAGGATTCTGATCTCTTGCGGACATTGCAAAGAAGATGGAGAGAAGAACAAGAGAAAGGGGGGACTAAAGCGGCATTGACTTGGACTTTTGTTTATTTTCCTTTTTTCTACATATATGACTTTGGAATTGAGTCTTCCTGTTCAAAAGGTTGAAGCTTATAAGGTTAGACTTCAAGAGATTCCTATACAAATTCGGAGCTATGAATGTCGGTCTTGGTATGGTGCTCTTGCTTATATTGATCACTGCCAATGGATCCTCCTCGCAGGTACTTATGTTATCATTTTTCGGTTGTGGAATTAGAAGTTTGTTTTTTTATGTTTTTTTTGTTTCTTGGTTGTTGAAAGTGGGATTTTTATTTTTTTGGTGGGTGGTTGTTAGATTTCTCCTTCGCCTAGTCCACAACCGGATGTGGGTTCTGTTGGAACTGCACCAGTTGTTGCATTAACTGATGAGAGGTGTTCAAATTCCTCAGCACTTACCTGCCATGGCCTCAAAGGCATGACTGCTTGTCTCAATAGTTCGTCTTCTGGTGGTGAGTAAAGTCTTAATCTTTATCCTTGTGAGGCTCTCTTTCGATTTTTGTTTTTCTGGGTCTTGGCTGCTTTGAATAGTCCGTGCTTTTTGCATTAGAGGTTTGGGTTATTTTTGTTGGTTCATGTTCAATGTATCAGTCAAATTCTAATGCGTGTTTGAGTTACACATGAATGTCTCATAGCAAAGTTCTTGGAATGCATTTTAAGAAGGAACTCTGATTAGAATTATTTTAAAAAGTTTGAATATAAGGGGTATGAGTATAATCCTCTTCTTATGGCTGTTTTAGTCTTTTCTGAAATGACAGAATTACAGCATGTGTGAATATGGAATTAGGATCTAAGGAATCCAACTGATTTTCCTATTATGTGGCAAATCTACGGACAGTGATAAACAGGAAGTTGTATTCAAGTATTGCTTTATGGTTGTATTCACTTTTCTTTATTCCTTTGATGTCAAAATCAACTTTTTCTTTCTCAGAAAAAAAAAAAAAAAAAAAACTACAAATCCTGCTGACACTCAACTCATGAGTGTGCACACCAGTGATGGTTCAGAGCATTTGTGAATCCGAATAAGAGTGTATTGCCCACACCATTACTATGTTTACCTTTTATTAGTCAAGCAGTTTCGTTTTCCATTACATGAGCTACTAATTTGACAAGAGATTATACTCTTTCCTTTTTTTGTTAAACAATGATGACTACAATGAAAGTGAACTCAGGGAAGGTAAAGAGCCAAATATCTTCCTTTAGTCCTGCATTGAAGCATAAGGACAAATATTTTAACAGACAACACAGATTCTTATATTTATAGGAATCATTCTTATTATGTCATAATGTTTTGAAAATGCAGTTCCAATTTGGGTACTAAGACTTTCTGTGGCACCAATATAAAGATTTCAAAAAGATTGCTTTCCCATGATAAAGGGCATTGCTCCAATACTTCCAATGAAATATCAATGAAATTTAGAGTTGCTGCATTGACTTGGCATCTGTCACGGCAATTGCTTGAGTAGCAGATTAGCTGTGTTTCTTCTGCCGTTAATCTTGGTTGGCTTCACAATTTAAATATTTCAACTATATATGTGGGTTATGTTCCTTTGGAGATTTGTTAATCATAACATGCAGTCTTCTGAATTTCTTATTTCATCCAGCTTGTTACTGAAGGCTTCTGAGAACACTAACTGAGTAGGTGTGGGGGAGCAACTCCAGGGTAATTGATCTCAAGAGGATTTGAAACCAAATAATGAATGTGAAATGTGGCATTAAGAGATAGTTGTCTTTTAATAGGAAAATCCCATTAGCATGGAGAATACCGAACATCAAATTAGACTTTCTTTTTCCCATTGCTCACCCATGTTGTTTGGAACTTTCCCAACTGATGAGTTAAATAAGCATTCCTCTTTTCTGCGATGGATGAATTTCTTCTCCTGAGGTCACATTTATAGGTAATGCTTATAGTTAGTACAAAGAATCTTCTATAATACAGGCTTCAGATCCTTCAGTTCTGTATGTTTTCCATCACTGAGGTCATTTCATCATCTTATTATCATAGTTCTTATAAACTTTGCCATAAAGTGATTCTTTTCCATAACATCGAGCTTATTTGCTCCGACCACATTATATAAGAAAAAACTTGAAAATTTAATAGACCTTGTCATGTTTCCAATTTTGGTACTTTGAAGTGTTTTTGGCTGATTTTCATGAAAGATGAGTTTAGTTGAATTGTGAATATCACAGCAGATGTGTTTTCTTTTACATCTATTTGGGGAAGAACTGAAGTAAACTGTCTTAATGCTAATATACTTGGATTTTGCATTAGCTCGACCCAAATTTGATGTTGCAAGATTTGTTTTCTCTTAGATTTTGTCTCTTGTTGTTCAATTTATCATTTTTACTTTTATTTGATTCAAATTTACTTTTAGCCATGCACTTTTGTCTTGTAGCAGTGCGGCCTTATGCCTATGCATAATTTTTCTGTTGCACAATGGTCATTGTGTATAAATGGCCCCATTTTACATCTCAATAATCACTGTAGCTTATTGAAGTATAGGCCTGGTTCCTGGAGCTTTCCTTAAAAGCTAAGTTCCTTTTGTTTAAGACTAGAACCATCTTCCTTGCCACAAGAATACTGAGAGTTGAAGGGCAGTTTCAGCCTCAGTTTTCCCGCAAGTTTTTGTGATAACTTTTCACGTGCACAGCAACCTTTTAGGACCTTGCCTGAGAGAGAAAATATTGCAATGGCATTAATAAAAAACCATCGTTTGGAGAAGTTAATATTTGCTATACTGTCAGCCACTAAGATTGGAAGAGAGATGTTTTCATATGATGTAACCATTCTGAAACCAAGGGAACTCTTCGTCCACCGCACTTGTTTGAAGTTCTTACATGTGGAAATCATAACCATGTTAAAACTCTAAATGAATTTCAGGGTGTTGTGTACTTTGCTTGTACTTGAACCATCAGTTTACACTTGCCTATTTTCTGAACCATGTGGATGAATATTGAAGCAATTTTAGGTTGTATTCGGTTATGGCATGCACTGTGACTTGTTAGGGTTAGTTTAGGAAATGAATTAGTTATTTTGATCTTTATTTATTTATCGTGTTTGCTGAAATGTACTTTGGGAATGCTTGTTGTACAGTCATCAAAGTGAATGATGCATATTAACTATAAGATTTATTCTCAGTATTCTACTGTTTGCTTTCAACTGAAACTTCTTGTTTAGATCTCAGTCTCAGTAGTTGCTGATTAACTTTTTTCCCAGTTTGACGCTTTCTTCTCTAGGACCTTTATTTGTAATCTCTACTTTCTATGTGAAGAAGAGAACATGCTGTTCTATTTGCTATAATAGGAGAGTGGGTTGATCTACTTTTTTCCATGAGAAAGGCGGATTGTTGATTTGCACAAAATGACTATAGGTTTGGATTTGGTTCTGTCAGCTTGCATTTCGCACTTATTAATGGGTAAAACCAATGTTTTAGAAACCGGACTAGACCGACCGATCAAACCAGTAAAATTAGGAATCGGACCAATGACCGTTTTAGTTTGGTCTGGACCCTTTTTTTAATATTATTTTTATATTTCTAATTATTATAAATATATTTATATATTTTTTATTTTTAAATTTATTTTAATTAAATTTTTTGAATTTTATTTATTATTAAACTGATTGAACCGGACTGGACAAACTAAAACCAGTCAGCTAAACGATTCATTGACCAGCCCGGTTTTAAAAACATTTGGTAAAACTAAAGTACTCTTCTTTATGTGTAGCTTCCAAGGATTTTTTTCTTCTCATCCAGAATGATGGAGAGGACCCCTTGAAAGTGAATGTCACAATCTCAGATATTAGTATTACTTTCCCCGTGATACAAGTATCTAAACATCAAGGCAAAAAGGTTTGGTTAAGACCTTTTATGTTGTACCATTTTATTTATCCTTATCTACTTCTGTCTTTGATTGGTCATACCGCATTTCTTTTTTCAGATCAAAATCATGGCAAATATTGAAGGAAGCCCATCTATAATAGTCACTGCTGGAAATGGGAAATGTATAATTCCCATTGGATTGATGAAACAAGATATCGCATTCTATAAGCAGTTTGCCACTCATTTGTCTCCCATATATGGTGCCTACTTATTGTTTTTCACAATTCTGATTGCTGGAGGGGCATGGGCCTGCTGCAAGATTGGAAAAACTGAACAGCAGGTTGATGGAGTGCGCTATCAGGAGCTTCAAATGGCACAGCCAGTCTCTCACTCAGCGAATGACGAGGAAATGGCAGTAGGATGGAACCAGGGTTGGGATAATCAATGGGAAGAACCACAGGAAGTGAAATCAGCAAATGGAGATCAAACAGAAAATGTGTTAGTCAATGGCCATATATCCAGAACTTCAGATACAAATGGATGGGAAAATGACTGGGATGATTAGAGTAAGAATAGAATTAGAACCCTTGGCTTATAAAGTTAGACTCGAAACAAAGAGATAAAAAAGAGAGATTAATAGATCTAGAAAGTTACAGAAACTGCGGCGGTTGAAGATGTAAAATTGAGTATTCAGTGTTTTGTATGTGTTCACTAAGATCTGGAAACAGGTTGAAAAAATAGATGATGCTATAGCAATTCTGATGTACCAAGAGTTTGTTACTCTTTTTTATTTTGTTTTAATTTGTGCATGCCAAAAGCACAGGAATTACATCTAGAGTAGGACAAGAAAAAAAAATGCAGCAGTCGATGTGAAGCAGCAGAAGTGAAACATAGCCATCTTGTGAGTATCATAAGAAAACTGCTACATATGAAAACCACCAAGAAAGGGAAGCATAGGGATTGGCTTGACTATGATGGAATTTTCTTGCTTTGTACATTCTTCTTTTATAACCCAGAACTTTTAAAATTTTGAACCAATATTAAGTTGGGGAAGATTAAGGTACCCTTTTATTGAACAACAATCATAATGATCCTCACTAATCATATTGTTATTTGCATCTTTTGCACACAGTTGATATTTCTTGAATCTTCCCAAACCTAAACACAAACTACAAAAGTATACATATTGCTATTGTCGTGTAATTCCAGATTCTGTTTATTACACGTTAGACTGCATCAAATTATTGAGCCAGACTTGTATTTTATTGTTTTTAAATAAAATTTTGAGCTTTTGGTAGGTCTTGACATTTAACAATACTTCCACTTATGGTTGTAATTGTCTGTAGGTGTATCAATTGAGTGATTGAGTCAGTTGATATAATTATATCAACAAAAAGCCAAATTTTTGTTTCAAATCACACACTGAGAAGTTATGAATTCAGAATTTGGTAATTCTTGGAGTTCCTTTTAAGAATTTCACTTGATGGCCGGGGAGAAATTTACTCACAAAAGCCTCAATCAATTCATGGAAGATAAATAGTATAAAGCTGCAATGCACATTTCATATTCATAAATTGAATCAAGTGGGCATCTGTTGGAAAGAGCACATTGCCCCCCACCCACCAGTCCAAGATCATTTGCTGTCTTGTTTCAACTGCATTGTGCTTAACAAAAGCTGAGAGGTATCTATCATTTTGCCTCTCAATAAAGCAAGAAAATTTTCCAAGGAAAATTTAGAAGTGGAAATTATTTCTGTTCTTTTCATGTATTTTATATTTTAAAGATCACAATACAGCTTTTACTACCTTTTTTTTCCCTCAGTGCAACCCTCTTTATTCTTTGAATACAACAAAAAATATATATATTAAATTTGGAATGGAATACTTAATTGATGGCAAATGTGTATTATTAGTGCATAATACAATTTCAAGAAGCATGGAGATGGTGGGTCTTGTTTTAATAGTGTTTTGTGCTACTATCCTTCTTGGCTCCATGTTGATCCATCAAATATTGAATAATCAAACAGAGATCCTTGATCATGGAGATTACTAACACATGGGACATGGAAACAGATACTTTGGTCAGTCAGATTCAAAAACAACAAGAAAAGTAGGTGATTTCAATCTGCCACTTCCAGAAGCCAGGAGGACTTTAATATTCCATCCCTAGACAAAAAACAAGATTATTAAGGACCCCATGTGCAAGTTGATGATGACACTAAACCACAAACTTCTCTAGGGCCCATCACCATTTATAAAACCTCAAGGACAAGGCTGACTGTACTAGGAAGTAGGGACAACTCATTGCTTGTAATCCTTGCACATGGTCATGGAAATTTTAATTCTTTTGACTCCTACCGTCAAAAGAGAAAGTAGTTTGGTTGATTAAATATAAAGGGTGCACCACAATTAATAGATAATAACAATTAGTATAATAGGAAGAAGAACAACGACTCTGAGTCTATGAAGATTGGAAGAAGAATAAGGGCAAGCCCATGTGAGATTAGTTGTGTTAAAACGTACTATTAGCTTATTAAAACCATTGGAAATAGGGACATTTAAGACAAGCCTAATAAGAAGCAAACAAAATATGCATTTAAAGAAGGTTGATTATTAGTTAAAAAAAAACACATGGGTGCCATGCCAAAACCCAATATAAAAAAAAGAATGCTTCCATTCCGACAGCATCATTGTGAGTATTACTCTATTTCCATACCTTCATAATCTTTATCTCTAAGGCATGTGTTCTTTCTTTATTTAACACTAAAACTTTCACTTTTCTATTGTGGTTTCCATGACCCTTTTCATTATTAAATTGAGCACTAAGATTATTTGCTTCAAAGTGAGTGCCGAGAATCTTTGGCAGTCAGCCTCTTAAATTCACTTTTGACATGTAGGCATGTATTTTAGTACTTATACTTTTGTTCTCATTGACAAAACAATCTTGACAAATGAAATAAGCACTGCTGCACTCTTTATCTAGAGAATTAAGAGTCAAATTTGGTATTCACTGCGAAGTACAACAAAAGTTGTGATGAATTGTATTCATTCAAGCTTATGTGGAACTTGGACATTGGACTTGTGTGTGTCCAGGACAGGAGCCCTAGAGTCAATACATGTTTTCCAGTTCTCAAGGCCATCATCCTTGCGACAATTGTCACCAACAAAGTAAGAATGTTGTTGACTAGAAACAAGAAATCAAATAGGAAGTTCAAATTAAGGATCATCAACGCATGTCACAATCAAGTTTCAAACTATATGCCTTAGGAAGTAAAAGTCAGAAATCAGTGCTAGTATCAGCCAACAACAAGAAACAAAACCAAAGGCCAAATGGAAGCTGAAGAAGATCAGTAGTAACTGGTTAACAATATCCAAAGTGTTCTCAAATGGAAGCCGGTGAAAGTGAATCCGGTTAACCTAACTGTAACATTGGGAAGAAATTACAAGCATAAACAGGAATCAAACAAGAGAAGAACCAATACAAGAAAATAAAAAGGAAAGGAACTTCCAACAATGAAGTTTCTCCTATTTGATCAATTGAACAAACCCGGATTCCTCTTCGCCGAATAATCCATTTTAAATATCCTTACTCTTAATTTCTGAATACAACTAAGTTTCCTATTCATCCCAACTCCTCTTGTCCTTCTGAAGGGCATCTGATCAGCTCCAGTATATTTACCACCTCTCCCATATCTGGCCGGTTTGATGGCACTTGTGAAGTGCAAATCAATCCCAGTTTCATTACTGGAACTGCTTCATCGGTGGGGAAATTCCCACGGAGCCTTTCATCTACACATTCTTCCACACTTCCTTCCTCCAATGCTCCTCTGACCATGTCGCAAAGAACCACCACATCATCTTCCATGTACTCGACAGGCCTCTTGCCAGAAACAATCTCCAAAACCAAAATGCCAAAGCCATATACATCACATTTTTCAGTTATCTTCACTGTTCTACAGGCAAACTCAGGCGCCATGTACCCTAGTGCACTTTGAATCTTGCTGCTTAAAACATAACGGTCTAGCATTGGCAGCAACCTTGCCAGGCCAAAATCTCCCAGTTTTGCTTCACCCGAGCTACCAATCAGGACATTGCTTGATTTTATGTTATAGTGAATGATATTTGATTGGTGCAAATGAGAAAGGCTTTTGGCAGTCCCAAGAATTATATTGAACCTCTCATTCCATGAAAGAAAATGTCCACCTGATCCTTCATGGAGATGCTTATACAAACTCCCACCAGAGACAAATTCGTATATTAGAAGCTGTAACGACGGGGTCCAGTAATAACCTTCAAGTGCCACAAGATTTTGGTGCCTAACTTTCCCCAATTTTTTAACCTCTCTTTCAAAATCTTCTTGTGATTTGACAAGACTAGACACAGTGAGCTTCTTGATGGCAACCAGATGCCCATCTCGAACAACAGTTCGATAGACTGCTCCAAACCCACCACGCCCAAGTTCACAATCCTTGTTGAGCAGAGCATGAGCTCCAGTGCTGAAGTCAGGGTCACCTGAAAACATGACAAGCTTGCCAGAATCGGCATCTGTAGTGGGGGAATGGCTAAAGTCATCACCTGCAGATAAGGTTATTGCAGCTGCTGATCGAGATGTTGATGAGCGAACACGGAGGTTAAGGACAGTAATAGCAATAACACCAACAACAATGACAGCTGCTGCGCCAATGGCAATAAGAGCAGATATGCTTAGAATGATTCTTTTGTGACCAACATTTTGAGGAAGCATGCCAGGATTAGAGTCAGAGGAAGAGTTTGGATTAAGAACAATGGGTTTTGGTAGCACTGCAGGGCAAGACCTGTTGACTGCAGCACCACAGAGGGATGGATTGCCAAAGACAGAAAAAGGTGATATGGTGTTGAAGAAACCGCCAGCAGGTAATTCACCTTGCAACTGGTTATGGGAAATGTTGAAAGAGGCAAGGTTCGGAAGATTAGCCAACTGCTTGGGTAGGCCACCAGTGAGGCTGTTAAAAGACAAGTCCACATCTTGTAGGCTTGTAAGTTTCGCTATTGCTGCAGGTATTGGTCCAGTCAGGTTGTTTTGAGAGAGGATCCTACGAAATCATAGGGAAAGAAACAAACAAAAAGGAAAGAAAAATCTATTAAGATGATGAAGACATCTTATCTTCTTTCACCAAACAAGAGGCATCAACAAAAGGGAGACAACTGTCAAAGCATCAAAGAACTTTTCTTGTTTCTTAATTATCAAACAATAAAGCCAGAAATTTGAAACATTTTATTCATGTGAGATGGGCCGAACTCTAAATTTCAAATCCTCAAAACCTTTTTTTTAGAAAAAAAAAAAAACAGCCACAATAGTGTAGGCTCCAATCCAACCATATTTTGATGTTTTTTCAAAAGACTAAATCTTCAAAAGAAGGTAGAAATTTTATTTGTAAAGGGATTACATTATCTACTGCAACAACAGGTATAAGTTATCTAGAATTTGAGGACACAAGCATGGTTTAGTTGTAAATTGTAATGAAAATGGCTCCAACTATTCTAAAGGCAGCAACTTTTTCATGATCTTACTAAGTTTGGCATAAAAATTTTTAATGATGAACAAGAAAGGAAAAAAAAATATGCGAAGAGAAAAAGATAAGTAGCAAAGAGAGCTTACAGAGTTGTTAGTGAAGAACAGTTCCCAACCGAACTAGGAATTTGCCCTGACAGTAAGTTCCTCTCCAATCTGAGTTCCTTTAAAGAAAAAGCTCCTCCAATTTCCAGAGGAATGCTCCCATTTAGCCTATTCCCACTCAAGTCCAGAACATGCAGTTCCTTCAACTCTCCAAGAGTCCCTGGAATGGAACCCACAAGAGAGTTCCCTGATAGATTCAAGAACTGCAAGCTGCTCAATACCCCAATGGGAGCCGAAATTATACCAGAAAATTCATTTTCTGATAAATCCAAAATCTGAAGCTTCGGAACTGAGTTGATCTTCCCACTAAGCTTATTCTCCAAATGCAGAACTTCACCCAAACCCGAACCAAAAATCCACGCAGGAAGCTCACCGCTCATCGAATTCCTGCTGAAATCCAAAGCCACAAGGCTTCCACAACTGGCCATAGAATCCGGCAAGTTCCCACTTAAACCATTAGAAGATAAATTAAACACCTTCAAAGACTGAAGATTTCCAAGTGAGTTAGGAACCTGACCTGAGAATCTATTCCCAGAGAGATCCAAAGTCTCAAGGCGTTTCATATCTCCAATCCAGTTTGGAACCTCACCAGCTAACAAATTGTTGCTCAAGCTCACATAATTACACAAGCTAAGCTTCTGCATTGTCTGTGGAAGGTACCCAGAAAAAGAATTTTGACTTAAATCAATAGACCTCAATAACAAACAGCTTCCAATCCCATCAGGAACTTCCCCACTAAACTGATTTCTACTCAAGTTAATACCTCTCAAATTGTTCAAACCTTCAATCCCTTTAGGAATCTCACCTTCCAACAAATTATCAGACAAATCAAGCAACCTTAGCCCATTTAAACCCCAAATCCCAGCTGGCAAAGACCCAGAAAGCTGATTGGAACTCAAATTTATAGATGCAAGAGTAGAACATGAGCTCAAAGAAGCTGGAATCTTACCTGAAAACCTGTTCTGGGCCAAAGAAATGGCTCTTAAAGATCCACATTGCTTAAAAAAGTCATCTGGGACTGGCCCAGAAAGACTATTCTCACTCAAATCAATAATTCTAAGGTTTTCAAGGCGACCAAGATTGAGGCTAATAGTACCAGAAAGATTGTTCCTTGCTAATGTTAGCTTGTGGAGAAACTCGAGCTGCAAAAGTCCACGTCCGATCCGACCCGAGAGAGAGAAACCATCAAGAATGAGCTCAGTGACCCGGTTGGATCTGGGGTTGCATTTGATTCCAACCCAGTTGCAAGGAGTATCATCATCTTGGTTCCAAGATGAAAGTTTTCCTTGTGGATCCTGAAGGTCTGCTTTGAACACAATTAGACCCAACACATCGTCGTTTAGGGACGGGTTTAGAGATCCCACACAATGTGATACTGAAACCAGCAAGAAAGCCAATAACTTTAACACCTCTTTCTTGTTCACCATTGCAAGCTTCAATCTTTCGGTGCTTTAACAAGGAAAACTAAGGAATCCCCATCGAAGAAGTAGTAGTCTAGCTAAAAATATACAAAAATAATATAGAGATGGTTGCTGGGTTCAAAACAAAAAATGGAAAAAATGTTGAAAAGGGTCCTCCTTTTTAACGGATAAATTTGGACCAGAGGAACAAGGAGAACAAACAAAAGAATGGACTCTACCCAAAAAAAAAAAAACAAGAAACAAGAGCTAAACTTTACCAAATGAGAGACCCAAAGAATGAGGCTTAAGTAATGAAACAAGAAATGATGCTTCTATAGGAAGAGGAATTTGAGAAACCAGAAAAGTAGTAAAAGAAGTTAGGGTTCCGGTGAGGGCAGGGGAACGTGGCTGGATACTGAGAGAGAGAGAGAGAAGGGGTGGGGGGAGGGGGGCACAGTAGGAGTAATAAAAACGTTGGTGCTTTATTAACGGGCAAGGTAAAAATGGACATCGCAGGTTGGTTGGTGGGTCGGTGAGAGCTATTTAATGGACGTGGACACGTGGCAATTCTTGTGAGCTTGTGGATTCCCACGTGGCATACACGTAAGCCAGTGTGTGAATGGCCCATTTGACCTGGATGAGACAAGTGGCCTACTTATTGAGTTGACTCTCCAGGGGATAAAAACAGCATAACTGAGGAGGATGGGGAGTTTGGAGTTGGTTAATGACCATTTTTTATTCCTTAAAGTTTTTTTATTTTTAAATTCATTTATTTAAAATAATTTTATTCTCTGCATTTTATTTAAAATTTTTTTACTTTTAACGTTAGTATAATTTAATTATACTATAATTTTAACAATAACAAATTTATACTCTCTATCAATTTTTCATATCATTTAAATTTAAATAATTTATATTCATATCAGTTAAATTAATTGTCATATCATAAAGATTTGTAAGGGTAATTAACATTATCTCTAATAATGATAAATATATCAGTTTATATTAATTTTAAAGATAAAAAAATTTTAAACAAAATATAATAAGTAAAATTATTTTAAATAGATATATTCAAGAACAAAAAGAGATTGATGAACAAAATTACTTCAAACATATGAACTTAATCTCTCTCATATAATTCTGAGGTGTTTGTTCCATCTTTTTATATGAAGTCCTTTGATTTTTTAATTTATATAAAATATAAAAATAATGCTTAGTTAAATAATAGAAGTAGCAGTTAGTAATTGATGGATAATTTATAATTATAATTTAAAAAAATGTAATTTAAAGTTTTGATTGACAAATGTTATTTTTACATGTAAAATAAATATCTCTTAAATTTATTTATTAAAAATAATATATCTATTTATTAATAATCTTAATTTTTAATTTCATTATCACTATTTATAGCAAATCTATTATTATATTATTGTCAATAAAATTACTATAACATTAATAATTAATATTTAATGCATGGTTAAATATTATTTTAAATGTTTGTTTTTAAAAATTTAAATTGTTATATAAATAATTTATGTTTATATTCATAATTATATGTGTAAATAGTTAAATAATAATAATTTTATTAAATACTTAATATTAATAAGTTATCAACGATCAACGATTAATAATAATTTTCATTCTTCTATTAATTAATTTTTAATATTTTTACATGAGATTTTCATTAGATGCAATAATAATTGTTATATTCTCTTAAGAGTACTATTACGTGATAGGATTATAAATTCGTTTTAACATTTCTTAATTATCTTCGTCTTATTGGGACATTTTTGTTAATTATTTTAATTGCAATTGCAATTTAATTATTTGATTGTTTCAATTTTTCATCAAGATTAATGTTATAGAATAAATTATATGATGTACAATTAAATTAATAATGTTTATGATTTAGACATGCAAATTAACAACATTTTTCCAAAATAATGTCAACTACACTTACAGGTTGATCTGATTGGTTATATAATAAATAAAATTTAGAGATACTATTAAAATAATTTTAAAAATTATAAAATATTAAAATATAAATATATTTGTAATAATTAAAAATAATAAATAATAAAAAAATAATTTATATAGAACTAAATCATTTATCAATTTAATCTTTAATTTTTTTAATTCAATAGATAACTTTAATACGATTTTCAAAATATTGATAAAGCTTATAGAATAGAATCTAAATATACTTTTTGGGAGGAATAATGTAATCAAGGTAAAAGGAGAGAGGAGGATGAATGACGTTTAGCCTGTGTTTGGCAAAATTATGTAGGGAGGAAAGAAAATAACCTTATTTTTTTTCCTCATATTTGGATAAAAAGGAGAAAAAGAAAAATCAATTTATTTTCCCTTGTTTAGATAGCCAAATATGGAAGGAAAGGAAAATAATATTTTATATATTTTTAATTTTATCCTTTATTAAAGAAAATATTTTAATATATAATTATATCGTATAATTGTAAAAAATAATTATTTTATAAATTAATTGATTTTAAATGAAATTAAAATTTATATAATGATAAATATAATGTCAATACGTAAAAAATTTTAAAATTATTTTTTATATTTGAAATGTTAAAAAAATATATTTATAGATTGAGTTATATTTTTTAAATATTGAAATGTAACAAAAATATTTTTTAAATATTGAAATATTACCTGGAAATTGTCAAGTGAAGATGAGAACAAATGAAACAACTTTGGTCCCAATAATTAGGGGTGAGCAAACAGGCGATTCGGTAGGTTCGGTTCGGTTTTTTGCCAATTTTTAATAAATCAAATTTTTTATTCTTAAAATCAAACTGAACTGAAATTTTTTAAAAAATTGAATTAAACGAATCGATTAAACCAAAATTTATGTGACTATAAACCGAACCGAATTGGTCTTATAAAAAGTTCGGTTCTATTCGGTTTGTTTCAATTAAATTTCATCTATTTTAAATTTGATTCAATTCAAATGAGTTTGATTTATTAATTGTTTCGGTTAATTAGATTTTTTCAGTTTTTTATCCAAAAAATCGAACCAAAAACCAAATTTTTTTAAAATTATAACCGAATAAATTAATTTTATTAAAGAATCAAACCGAACTAAATCGAACCATTCGGTTAGTTTTTCGATTCGGTTCGGTCAGCTTTTTCCTCAAATTCTGCAATTTTCTACAATGTCCATAGATAGGATAGTTATTTCAAAAAAATCTCCTCATTCTTTCATTTTTTTTCTCAATTTTAGAGACAAAATATACAGAAAAAAAATTTTAATCCAGAAAAAAATTTTAGATATTTTATCTCTCCACTCATTTTTTCTTTTTTTCTAAACAATAGATTTTGCTTTTTTTCTTTTATTTTACCGCATTATTTTCTTTTCTTTCTTATTTTTTTCTCTTTCTCTAACATATAGGGTTAAAGCGAGTACAAGCGAAGTCGGAGGCTTAGTTTTGAGTGCAGGCAAATGGGACAAACAGTGTACAGATAAAGTGATCACTGATGACGGAAAGCAAACAATAACGAGAGGTTAGTAAGAGATGGTGGGCAGTGTAATAAAGGAAGGTAGGAGTGGGATGTGGTGCAGCCTGTCCTGTGCAGTTGAGAGCGACTCAACTCTCACTTTTATTAGCTTTCTTGAATTCCATTTGAACAAAAGGGTTCCCCAATCCCACACTGCATATTATATTTCTGCATTCTTTCTTCACAGTTCATCATTTAATGCTCTGTTTCACCACTATCATAATTTTTAGCCTTTGGTTGTATTATTATTTTAGCTCTTAAATGTTATAAATCCAAGGTTAATCATTGCAAATTTTAGAAGAAACAACTATTTCGGCTGCTCTTAGAAACTTATTTTCTTTTGTTTGTCATGCTGTAATTACTTGTTAGGATGACTTTTTCTAACAAAAAATAAACTATTGGAGGATAATTTAGGGACACCTAAATGGATAGGAAAAGGAGAGGGAGATGGTATGTGACTTAGTAAAAGGATGTTATAACGACTTTATGGCTTAATGGAACTAACACCACCCAAGAGTATTTCACTAGTTCCCATTTCAAGTCCCGGAAATGGAGGACACAGAGGTTATGATAGAATTAGGAAAGTGGAGACTTGTTGTTATGATACATTGGATACCCACTAGTTGCGGATAATAAGATGCTAGTTGAAATTTTATCCAACAGCAAATGCTGGGTACGAGAGTTTTGGTCAAAAACCAAAATTTTGGAAACTTAATTTTCTTTTAAGCTATTCAACTTCAAATACAACACACTTAAGTATAACTGTGTATGGTGTGAAATATTTAGATGTCATTACTTAAACTCTAACAGATAATTCTAATAGTTAAAAAAGTTCAAATTTTTTTTATACATCAAATCGATATGAGGATGTTGTCTTTAAGATCGCTTTTAAACAAATACACAAAAAGAATTATAATCAATTATAATTACAGCATAACATTTACTTGCTTCCCATTATTTTTAAGCTGATTTATTCTTATTGGAGCTAAAGGTCCAATGGGTAAGTCCCAAATGGCATGGGGTACTTTTGGATCAGTCAATTTTAAGCAAATATATTTGCATGTTAATGTGACCTATATATATTTTTCAATCCTTTTTCCTATAATTTACTGTCTACTGTCATGCTTCAACTTGTTAAATGTTTTTACCTTCCCTCCCACTAGACCTTTCAAGGGTCGAAGTCTGTGATGATAGGGGCTGCTGCACTTTGTATATTGTCTGTACATGTGAAATATATTGTCTTCATCTAAACTAGCATATAGCATATAGGTTGACCTTGTTAGCAAGTTTGGAACTTCTATATGGCCAGGGCATCTTCAATTCCTTGCAAACCTAAATCAAAATGAAATGTAGCAATGTTGCCATATGCTCATTCCATCCCAAACGATATGCGTGTTTTCCTTTTTTGATTGTTTCAATATTTAGGTTGATTTCTTTTTTAAAAAAAATATTGAATTCCTTGATTTATATTTTACTCTTATTTAATTATATGATTATCAATATTTATGCATAATAACCATTTAATATACTTATTGAAAGTTGAAATAAAATTTGAAATTTGATGCTTATGGTTTGATAATTTCATTTATTAGTAATATCATTTTACTTTAGTTTTACATTAAAAATAATAAACTCTAAGATTATTTAATAGAAATACTATTCATTTCTATCTAATATTTTAATGCTAATGTAAAGATAAAATAGGAAAAATTAAGTAAAAATAATCACTTTAACTAAATTATTTAATATTTTTTAATTTACATGTAAAAAGAAATTGACCTATCAATTTGAGATGGAAAGAGTACGAGTTATTATAAATTATAAATACATACTTACAGCTTCAACGTGCGCGCACATATACACAGATGTGTATCTTGATATAGAAATGTCTAGAAAGTGATCATTATGGTGAGGTTGAAAAGTCTACTAAGGTAAATATTTCTAAAAGCATCACCTTAAATAATTACATCAAGGATTAAAAAAAAACACTGGCAATCTCTAGAAATCCACAAATAAAAAGAAAAACATAATTATTAAAGTGAAAATTTCCACTCAAAGTAACCCTTGGTAAGCTGACTTTTCATCGCTCATTAAATTGGTATCAAAGCCACTCCTTAGCTATAGTACTGTTTTTTTTTTTACACCATATTTTTGGAAACTAACCTTATGTTTAGGAAGTTGTCCAGAAAGAAAAGAAAAGAAATTTATTTTCTCTATTTATATTTGGATAAAAAAGAAAAAAAGAAAAATATTCAATAGAGAAGCATCAAGAATGAAAAATGTAAATTTTTTATAATTTTTTATAATTATTATATTTTCTCTTTATGTTAAAAAGAAAATAAGAGTTATTTTTATTTTTTATTTTTCTTTCATTTTCAAATAAAAGAAATTTTGAAATTCTTTCTTATTTTTCACCATAATTTCTTTCATCTCTTATTTTATCTCATTCGGAACAAAAGGTAAGTACCTATGATAGAAGAAAAACTTTACATCGTATTTTAGGCTTAATAAGTAAATGAAACAATAAGAGTTCTACCCTTTATATGGTGCTAGAATTAGATCTCATTAATGGATTTTTTTTTATATATTTTAGAAAAATGAAGAAATTTTTTTTCATTGTTACCATCTTATGACACAAAATCAATATTTTTAAAATAAGATTGATTAATAAATCGTTAACTTAGTTTTTAGGTTAGTTAATTTGATCAATTTGAATGACTCAATTTAATTAGTTTAATAATAATAAAATTAAAAATCATTAAAAAATTAAAAAATAAAAAATGTTAAAAATACATTTAACAAATTGATCTGTCGGATTTTAAAAATGGTGATACAAATTCAAAGAGCAACATTATTTGATTCACAACTCTCACTGGGAATTTCTGTATGGAGGGCTAATTTACACGGTGAAGTTTTTTTGGTACATTTGAAATTCATAAAGAAAACCACTAAAGCCAAACATTTCATCATTTTGCTACACTGTTTTAACTGAACGAGAAGATAAAGAAAAATGATTAATAATTAAAAATGGGCAGAAATTCAAAAAGAGGTGATAATTTATTAAAAAAAGGAGGAAGACATGGATGGAGGAGGGAATCCTACTGAATGGAAACTGAAATTAGGTGCGCGACTCTCTAGGTGAAATAAAGCCAGACAGTAAAACGACAGTACCTTGTGTGGCGTATTTTGTTTTCTACTATTTGTCTTTGCATTAGGGTTTGGACTATTCTGTGCTGGTCAAAACCCACAGTGTCAAGTTGGCACTTGCCAGGAATTTCCTTCTTTTTTGTTGGTGAAACACCAGAAGATTGGATTGGGGAGAGCTACAGCTTCTTGGGGATCATTATTCTTCCCATTTTTGATCAACCATCTGAGAAAAACATACAATATCAACTGAAACAAACATATTTTTGCTTAATAATATTAAAATCCTATTTCAAACTTGTGAGATAATAATATATTCCATTGTATCTAAATAAAGTTGTAAGGTTATGAGTTTTAATTTGTAATATTTGACATAATGAAATAATTATCTAACCATGGGATTATTAACATTAAATAATCTACATACTCCATAGGTACAATTACTCAACAAGTGTGATAGGAGTTATAAATGAAATCAGAGAATTCACAATAAACTCAGAGATCCGTCTAGAAAGATATTCGAAATTTATTGAATTGAGTTTTTGTTTTTTTTGGAAATTAAGCTACGGATTTTATTAACAACGCATATCAGCAGTAATTACATTAGAAACAAAAGAAAGTGGGGAAGCACCCCAAACCTGAGTATCAGCATTAGAATCTACTGCCTTTGCAATCGTGTGGGCAGTAGAGTCGACTCAACAATTGAATTGAGTTTAAGTTCAAGATATTTAAATAGTTTATTGAGTCAAGTTTGAATATTAAAATATTCAATATGAAAAATTTGCAGGTCTTTAATCGAGATTTGATCTTTTTATTACATATAACCTTTTATATATTGATAGATTTATATAACTAAATCAAATTAAGTTAATATAGTTTTCAAGTTCAATTAATTTATTTTGAGTTTGAATTCGAAATTTACAAAATATTTATATGAATAGTTGAGTCAAACTAAGAAAAAGTTTGAATATTTCAACAATCAAGTGCGAATTTGAAAAATAAAAACTTGATGGAATTTGATCTTGATAAAATTCGACTCGACCTAACTTAGTTGGATTAGAGTCCCTACCTATCTATTGGTGAGATTACCCCACAACCTCCCTTAACATCAGAGGGAGTATGTATATCGTGCGCTACAGACCACATAAACATGCACATACAATATAGAAAATGTGTGATATTTATTTTTTTTTCTTTTTCTTTTTATATTTTGTTATTCTGTTCATTTTATTACTGTGATTACAATAAAATTGATTCAATATTCAGTTCAGTCTATTCAAATTTTCTATTATTATTTACTTTGATTTAATTCAAATTTTAAAAGTTTTATTTTCACATAAAAATTAAGTTTCGTTTGTATTTCTAAAAAAAGAAAACTATATATTTTCAATGGACAAATGAAATCATGTACAATATTATATGAAAAAATAATGAACATGAATACTATAGATGATGAACATTGTTCATAAAAATAAAAAACATTTTATGTGATTACCAATGAAAATAAATAAAATTAATAAAAAATACACTAGAATGAATCACAATTTTTAGATTTTGCTATAAAAAAGGAATAATTGCACAAATTTTACACTGAAAGAATTATTATTGAAATAAAAAATATAAAGTACTAAGCTATGAAAATCAAGATATGTGAAAAAAAAAAAAGGTTATATGTTTCCAATGAATAAATTAAATCATGTATAATATTACATAAAAAAAATAATGAACATGAATAATATGGACGATGAATATTGTATGTATAAATAATGAACATTTTAGCAATAATCAATGAACATGAGAAAAATGATGAAAATAAAGGACTATATCTGACTATTCAATAAGATGATGAACATAAATGACTGCAACTAATGAACATTAAGTGAATAGTTAATGAATATTTACTTACGAAATAATAGACATATATATTAATAACATATAGTTAAATATTTTGGTATTGTCAACTTTTTTTTGTAATATTAAACTTGATAAACACTATAAAATTTATATACTAAATATAAAATACATTATAATTAATGATAAATTATTGTTTAGTTTATTTTTAATTGAAAATTTTAATACAATTATATTTTATTATTTTTTATTTTTTATAATTTTTAATTTATATTTTGATATTATATATGACATAAAATAAATTTTCATTATCCTAAACAGATTATATGTACCCAAATTAATTTTTGTAAAAATAAAAATCTCATTTATTAAAAAAGAAAAAATAAGATAAAAAAAGAAAGTTAGCCCACCTATGTGACAAACAACAAAAACGCATGAACATTCGAACCACCAAATTTCGTGTGCCAGAATTCAATTTGTGCGTTAAAAGCGGCCCAACCTATACTTTATGGATTATAAAACAAGGCAAGGGAAATGCATGAATTATATTAGTAGCCCCCTTAGCAATTAAGGGGAATTCTATTTACAATTTTAAATTTTTTCTTTACACTTTTTTTTATTTTACAATCTCTCTTTATTTAATTTTTGTTCCACAACCCCATCTTTTCCTTTTCTATCATTTTAATTTTTACAACTCACTTTTTCAAATCATAAAAAATTTTTACAACTCATTTTCAATTACACATTCTATTTTCACCTTAAAATCTTATCTTTCACTTTTACCATAACTTTCAAATATTTTATATCAAAACAAACCATTAATTCAAGACAAATATTTTATAATAATATCCATGATTTTTAAAAAAATCCTATATTTTGTAAAAGTAATCAAATATCGTTAATTAAATATATATTTGGTAAAAGTAATCAAATATCGTTAATTAAATATTATGTGCCATCTAAATTATTTTTTGCATGGCAACAATTATATCACTAAAACAATGATTCAAATACTTTAATATGATCAACATATGAAACTTATCATATTTGAGCACAATTATATCAATATTTGTGCTAATTACAAATAATAAAAGATATTGGTGCAATTAGATCCATTAATACTTAAAATAAAAATATTGCCTTTAGTTAATTTATAGAGCATGTCAAACTTTAATAATAAAAATTTATAGAGTATGATAAGTTTTAATAGTATAAAAGAGTTATATATAAGTTTTAGTTAATTTATAGAGTGTGAAGAGTTTTAATAATATAAAGAGGTTGTATATAAGTAATAAGGGGAAAAAGTAATTTATTTAGAGTATATAAATAATATAATTTATTAAATTTTAGTAAAGAGAAAAAAAAATAATATAATCTATTGAATTTTAGTAAAGAGAAAATAAAGGGTTACAAGTGGAATTTCCGAGCAACTAAACTGCCACATGGTCGCACTTTGGACTTAGGTCTTGAATGGGCTTCCCTCGTTGAAGCCCATGAATCAAACCCACAAAAACCCCATCAACGGTTTCAGCATGTCTGCAAGCTCTAAAGAATCAAGAGGAAGACTAACGCAGAAGAAAACAGTGAGAAATGGCAGTTGCTGGTGGTGAAAGCATCAATCTCAAACGAAAGCAAATTTTAACATCAGCTCTGTGCAAGTACCTTTCTTTGGATCCTGTAAGCCTTACCTACTCTATTCTCTTTGTAATTCCTCATTCTTTCTTAAGGTGTGTGTGTTCTGGAACTGCGATGCTTGAGTGGATAAATATGGATTGCTGCTTTCCTACAACTTCATCATTCTTTACATGGTTACTTTATTCACTTGATTGTCTCTTCTCTTAGTTTTTAATCTTGATGTTATGACTTATTTGTACGTCCCTTTTTCTTGACAATGCTGCATTGCTTCCATTACTGTGTTCTTTTGGCTAAAATTCCATCCCGTATTCCTGGATGAGAGGCGTTGGACGTAACTATCACTAGGGATTTTAAGTGGATATCTTGGCATGAAGTTGTGGAATTAGCGAATTTTGTTATTTTCTGGTTTGCTGATTGTTAGTGTGGTTTGTTGATGTTTGAGATTTTGTTGCTTAGTTAGGAGTTGATTTCTGCAGGGAGCTTATATATATATCAGTGGGGAAGGTGATATTAAGAGTTTGTACACTAACATTATGAAGTCATCGGGAAAGTGGTCGCAAGGAAAAGAAAACGATGAGGTAAGGTTGCTATTGTTTTCTTTGAGTATGACCCCACGTTGCTATTACTGAATTTGGTTTTATGTGATTCTCATTATGATGCACTGATTTTATTCTCGACGTCAAAATGAACTTTTGGTTGTAGGTGATGACATATATAGGATTTGTTGAAAGTTTTCCTGTAGACTCTCAAGCATGCTTTGATGCTCTCAATAAATTAAATCAGGACTTGGCTCACAAGTCTGTGATCTTGGGGAACAGATTAACACCTTCAGAGGCTGATGTTATTGTATTTTCAGTTATTCATTCAACTGTGGTATGCTTTCTAGTCCTTTTGCTATGAACTATGTATCACATTTACATATATCTTAGTAATTATGAAGTTACTGCATACAAATTTTTCTTACAATTTGGATTTTCATTCCCCAAATATTGGGTAGAAATCTTGTTAAAATAACATGTCTGGGGTTCTGTCAGTGAACTTGAATGCTTTCATGAGTCATTCCTATGTTGCTTTTTTTTGGAAAATTAAATTGCATGTAAATATATGTACTTTTGTTAAAGCTCAAACATTGGGGGTAGGGGGAGGGGTGTAGTAATTTCAACTGTTGGCAAACAACTCTTTTTGAAATTCAGAGGTGGATAGCCACATCATAAAAAAATTGTATTTTTTTCCCTATTTTAATGCAAAATTTTGTTATGGTATATAAGTCTATTTTTCAAATTCTAAGGCATTTTAACTGTTTCCTTTATGCTAGATTCGCCTGTCTCATGCAGAGAGAGAAAAGTTCTCATGCAGAGAGAGAAAAGTTGACAAATGTAATGAGATGGATGGATTATATTCAGGTTAGGACTGCTTATTTTTTATAAATGTGGTTGGTGTCTATGGATGTAAGTCTATGTACTTACCATGTGTTGTTATCATATGTAGATTATGAACTCCTGGGGAGAACATGATTTTGCAATGTAGTTTTCAGGACTTTGGCTGTGAGACATATTATGTCTCATCTTTGGCTGCTGGTTCCATTAGATTCTGAAAACTCCGTTGTGTCAAGGAGGATATTGAATTGGACCTCTTAAATTCCATTACACATCTTCCAATACAATATGTAACAGAACATTTTTAAAACTCTGTTGGCAGCTTTATGCATCGTATTTACTACCGCAGCATTTGCTTGTACTTGTTTGAAGTTTGACTTTAGAGTCATTATATAGACATTTCATGCCATTTAAGAGTGTTATAACTTGTATGTCTCAAAATTTCAATAAACTGATTTTCATTTAATTGAAAATTCTCAATACATCTCTTGGGGCAGTTTTCAAAACTTGTGCCTTTATCTATGGTTCTGTAAAGAACAATGAACAGTGAGTGTTTATCTATGGAATTGTTCTATCCTTGAATTTTTTTTTTCTTCAGAACCATTAAATGAACATATTTTCAATTAGGAGCCTGAGACAACTGCCCTAGAAAAAGGGCTAATGCTTTATTTTGTTTCTATGAGATGTTTGAATTTTCTTATTTTCTTTTGACTTAAATCTGCATATTTGTATTTACCATCCTGAGACAACTGCCCAAGGAATACAACCTTCTTCAATGTTCTTTTTATGAGAAGTTTTAATTTAATTTGTTTTCTTTCTAGAAAGCATTTAGTTTTTTTCTTTCATTATTACAGAACAAGGAAGACTTTGTGTATCTATTTGAAAAGATACTGGTAGGGAAGCCTCCATTTGAGCCTTTGGTGAGCTATCTTGACAATTGAAATTATCATATTGTGTATAGCAGTTTCATTTCCCTTACTTCTTGTGCCATTTGAGTCAGAAGAGTTCGAGGGCTGTAGAGTAATTGGGATTTCTTGACTCCAATAAAAGTGATATCATGCCTGTTTACATTTAATGCTTAGTTTTGAAACTCTTTGTCTCTCTCTCACTTCGTCTTCTATATTTTTTCTCTTTTGAATTGATGTGGGGGGTCTTTTTTTTTTTTTTTTTGGGATGGGGATGAAAGGGAAGATGGGAAGGTATAGAAACGCAGGAAAAATCAGTTGGTCAAAGTGAGCTGCTAAATGTATGGGGTGAAGAAATCCTCGCGATTTCACTGTTGTTCATATGAGAGATGTAACTAATTGAACATTTTTTTTCGAAAAAAAAAAATCATTTAAATTTCATAAACGTGTCCAAAGTAGTTCTCAATGCTAATACATATGAACTTCGAAGTTAAGCAAGACTGTAGTTTCGGTTATATATTTACACCCTGTGTGTTCTCCATGTTTGTTTATCCAAATTTATTTAAATTCTTTTCTAAGCATGCTTGTGGTGAAGTCATGATTATTTTTTACTTATTTAGTTGCAGGGTACAAGAGGTGCGGCTCGAGTCGACACAGATTCGAACCTAAAAAAGACTCTACAAAGCACAAAGAATATTGAAAAATCAGAAACAGACAAGAACATAAAGAAAAAGTGATGCTGGGGTAAGTTCTTTTTAAGTGTTTCTTTTAGTTCCTATTTCCTGGTGAAGCCAATGTTATTTGATTCTTCTAAGTCTAACTTTCATCGTGAAGAGTGTCAAAAGGGTTCAGTTTTAGGCTGATAGTAATGTTTAATATAATAGTCTATGGGAAATCTATAACTATTGTCTAAGTTTCATGCAAAAGTACTATTTCATGTGTTTGTAGCTGTAGAAACTGACATACTTATGGTGATACCTATGCATTTGTTCACATTGCTGTGACATATTCATGCATTTGATCACTTACTGAGATCTTTCTCAACAATCAATATGATCAAGCTTGATGAGTTAATTTTTTGAGGAAGGAATCCAAATTTAGGATTTGCGCATAAGTTGCTTCTTAATATTTTCTTACTGAACATTTGTTTGTAACTGGAACTTAGCAATGCCTGTTTTGTTTAGTTTGATTTTGTCACTGCAATTATGGTTAGTAGGTAGTGTTGCAATATCACAGTAAAACTGCTTGGTTCAGTAAATTCATGCTTATAATAGCAGGATTGGAATTCAATTTAACTATCAGAATAACTATGTGAGTGTTCACTAGGTTGCTTACTCCTAATTTTAGGCTATGTTTGGAAGGGGGGGAAGTGGAGACGAAAGATAACGAGAGGACAATAGGACATGGACCCATAAATTTGTTTCTTATTATGTGGGTTCCGCACTTGATTTTCCTCCCAAATTTTTATTTCGTCCCTTATTTTTTTCTCTCCCAAACATAGCCTTACATACGTAGTATATACTCAGCACGTACTCCTCCATTTTTCCTCCCATTTTTTTCTCCTTCCCATTTTTGCATTCTCTTGAATAAATAGGAAATTCTCATTAAGCTTTTTCAATATGAAATCGTAAGTATGCACGCGTTATTATTTAAGCTATGGAATTTGAACTCTGATTACTTGCTCCAGTCCATGGTGCTGGCAACTTATCTCGTCAGACCAAGGCAACACGTTTTCTTTTTACTTTTAATCTTTTCTATTAGTTGAGAACAATTTTGAGTTTCGTGTGCTTGCTGGTACACGTCTAGATTTTAAGTTTTATAGTAATGCCTCAAGGATATTCTATTGTTCTAAACTTTCTTATCGTTTGGTATTGATAAACTTCTTGCACAATAACATTTCTATGGTTTTGTTTGTTGTCTTGCAAAAAAATTTGACGGAAAAAAAGGAATCTAAACCAGAGAAAAAGATAGCACCTGTAACCAAACCAGCTGAGTTTGATAAAGAAGTAAGTGTTAGTTTGCTGAACATACAGGTTGGCCTTATTCGCAAAGCATGGAAGCATATCCTTCTGCTGATAGGTAACCTGACAAATCTGCATTTGTTTCTTCCTGGAGTTCATTACATACATTGGAAAAGTTTTTCCATTGCTATAACATGGTTGAGGTAGCTCTAGGTTTTCAAGTGCCCACAGATAAAAAACTATTTATGACATTTTTAATTTTGATCATTAATTCAGTTTATTGGTTGAGGAGATAGATGTTGGGGAGACAAAAATGAGGCAGGTGGTCAGTGGTTTGGCAAAGTATTGCAGTCCAGATGAGTTGACAGTATGGCCTATTACATAATTTGTTGGGATTAATGAGTTAAATTCATTTGTACTTTTCTGGGAACTATTTTTGTTTGATTGCTTTTGATTTATTGTTGTTCCAAATTCAAGTTGCTAATGAATTCTTTCATGTTTGCATTTCTATAAAGAATCGTCGTGTTGTGCTGATACCAAATGTAAAACCTGGAAAGCTGCAGGATGTGATGTCAGAAGGACTGGTAATTTTTGTTAACATTTTGTGTCTTATGAATCTAATAATGGTGGTTTCTACTTTCAGCAAAATCTTCTGGTATAATTGAATTTGTGTCTTCAAGATTCTGGATGCACTTTACAAGTGCATGACAAAATAAGCAATGATCATATGACTGTTGTCCTACTAGCAGGATTATTCTACCTCTTGTGATAATCATAGTATCATGGTTTAATTGTTGCTGTTCTTCTGAAGCAGAATAATTATTATGAACATGGTCATATGATTGATGCTGTTCTTCTCTAGGATCATAGATATCTATAACATTATTGCCGTTTGGAGTTTTGGAAAGAGAATTTTCAGACATTGATCTAAGTGTGGTCATATGCGTGCAATACTAATTTTTTCCCTTTAATGAAATATTTGCAGTGCCCTTACTATGCTTCCTAAAATTTCCTCTTCTCATTACCAAAGATCCCAATGTTTGAAGAATACAGTGATGGGTTAAATTTATTTGTACTCTATCGGTTTGTTGACATGAGAATACCAAGGATGAAGTTGATGTTTATATGCATGTCTATGCTTTTGTAGGTCTTGTGTGTTTCTAATGAGGATCACACTGTTGTAGAGCCTTTACTGCCTCCAGAAGATGCAAAAATTGGAGAACGCATGTCATTTTCAGGGTAAGCATTTAAAGCTAAAGCAATAACTGTATACCTGAAATATTTCTGAAGGAGATTCGGTACAGCATACTTTGGAATATGATAATAGCTAGTTGAGTAGTTGCTAGCTGCTACCTCTGATAGTGCTTGCAGAGTTTGTCGTCTTCCCTGAGATATACTGGTGTCAAGATTCCTGCATATAGTCATGTTCAGGGTTTTAAATATCGTCCGTCACGTATCATATCGGACGATACGTGACGGAAAATGAAGTTTCTGATACGATATTTGATGTTACAGAGGGGTGATTTTGAATTCACACCAGAAACGCTGTTATCATGCTGAGACGAACGGCACGACTGATTTTAGCCGTGACACTGGTGCTCGACAAACAGTAGGATCAACAGAGAGAGAGGAGGGAAAAGAAAAAATGCCAGCAGAGAATATTATACCCAAATCTCAAATCAATAGAAAGAGGAAGCAGTAATGCTTATAATTGAAATCAATAGAAAGAGAATATTATACACTGGTGCTCGACAAACATCGGTGCTAGAGACATGCGAAATAAAAAAAGAATGAACCTGTTTTCCTTAACTCTGTAATAATCGTCTTGAAAGAGCTTCTTTGCATGTACAGAAGAGATGTCCCTCTTCTTTGCCGCTGTTGGTGCTCGATGGATATAGAGAAGAAGTTTAGATGGGGGCATTTTCTGATTTAGGCTTATTTCTTCTTTCGTTTTTACGTTGGCTTTGTTTTTTAATTGGACTTAGATGTGAGCTGCTAATGGATGGGCTCTTAACTATTTTGCTTTTCAAATAAGTCCATCCTTATAAAGTATTGAAGTTATTTCTCTTAATGAGTTTCTTGAAACCAATCCATATCATTTTTTAAATTTATGAAATAATTCATATTTTTACAATTGTTTACTCTACTTATATCTGAAATTAAGTAATCTTTTAATAAATATAAATTATATTTAAATAAATAAATACAATTTTAATGTATGATAATAATTATAGACATTAAATAATTAATTTATATAAAAAATTTTATATTTATATGCTACAAATTATTTTATATAAAAGGATTATATATATATATTCTTTTTTATTAAATTGTGAATTTTTTTAAAAAAATTTACATCAACATCGACTGTGACTGTTACACTTTGCTGCGACATACTGAAATATCTACAATGTGACTGTGACTGCGATTTAAATCCCTGGTCATGTTGTTTTGGTTACCTTTTCGGATGCATTTGGTGTAAAAATCCATTTCTTGTCTGTTGAAAAATTGTTGGTTGGTGTGCGTTCCAGCTTCTGAATATTGAGAATTCGACCTCTTCAAACCCATCTGTAAATATTAAATAATCCTTTTACAGCTAGGGCAAACATATAGCCGGGAAAATGGAATACTTGTCATTTGGTTCGGAATTATTTGAATTTGACAATCAATGTACATTTATTTTTATGGTAACTTGTGGCTGTGCCATTATAAGACCTGAAAACTTAAATCGGGAGCTGAAGGAATTGTACTGCCATATGTAAATGGCCAACATATATGAATTTGGCCTTGACAATTTAGGATGTATGCCTTAATTTAGCCCACTGCACAGTTGCTTATTTTATTCCTTCTATATTGCTGAAAATTGTGTGATTCTCTGCTGATACTAATTGTTCCTATGTTTAAATGTCAACGTTTTCATCTAGCATCGATGGTAAGGCAGAAGATGTGCTAAATCCCAAAAAGAAGCAGTTGGAGAAAATAACACCGGTACGCGGTTCAGACTTTGTGTTATTGTTATGATCTCCCGCATTTTGGTTTGTTTGGAAGTGTGCATGGAATGTACTTTGACATTCTATTGGCTAGATTCCTTTCTTCAATTTATGTATCTGGCCAAATTTTATATATTATAGACACTTTCCTTCTACCTGCCCTTCCTCCCTACCAGACGCCCCTTTATGTTGTGTGGATTTGACCTTAATTTGCTCCTTTCCTATCTAACTATTGAATTACCTTCTCTTTTATTAGATCGTGTTCCAGAGAATTCAAAAGAATTATGGATGAATAAATTGGTTGTTGGTTGGATAATGTTTTAGGTTTAGTTTCATGGGCCACTGCAGATAACTATCAGTTAATTAGATGATCTGATTATGTGATCCATGGTGCACCCTAACTGTTAAAATTCAAGGATTATACCAGCCTTATTTCCTTCATGATAAACATATGACAACTGCTGAAGGCATCAGCAGCAAGTCATGTGTTATGTAGTTCATCTTGCTTTAGAACGGTTTGTCAATGACTGAGCTTTTAAGATTTCTTTTGTCTTTTAGTGCATGCCATTTAAAAAGAAGTTATTGGACTGTGCTAATGGGTGAGGTGGTCATACTATACCATCAATGTTTTGGTCTTCACTTATGCAATTATTGTCTTTACTTCTAGTTTGTTATGTGAAAGTTCGTTCATATAGTTTTTGATTCATGGGCGCAGAATCTCTTTACTGATGAAAAGGGTGTGGCCACATTTAAGGGAATACCATGTATGACATCTGGTGGATCATGCACATCATCCATTCCGAAGGCAAGCATCAAATGACAGCAATTTTCACTGGACCACACAGAAAATGTAGCTTAGCTTACAGTTTACTGGTTCCTGTCTTAATTTTAACTTACATCTCTATTTGTTATGTGGTTCAAGCAAACTTGTCATGGTTTTTAAATGATATGGCAAGATCAAATGATTTTGAGCTGTCAGAGTCATTTGGAATTTGATGATATGGAAAATTCAGCAATGTCTTCTTATTAGCTCAGCAATATTATAACAATAGAATATGGTTACTTCTGCTCAAATTTTATCAATTATTGCAGCGGCTGGATTATACTAATGTGCTTCTTCTCAAAAATCGTGTTTTGTCCATCGTTTTATGGAATGCTTGGGATTAGAACATATTTTATAAAATGGCTCATCATTCTTGCAGCTTTCATGAATTGTCTTTGCTCAGATTGTTAAAATGATAGGACAATCACATTCAAGTATGTTTGGGGGATTGGCTAGCCATTCAAGCTGTGGATGGGCATACAGTTAAGTTGTTCATGCATGCATAGGCCAACACTGTGCACTGCTTGACTTATTTATGGGTGTCATGGGTCTAAACTATTAAATGCATTGAGAGTAGTTTCTTAATGAATGAATGTACATCGTTGCCCATCTTGTTCAACTCTCTACGCATGTAAATAGGGGTGTGCATGATCAGTCCGGTTCCCTTTTTTTTTTAAAAAAACCATGGAATTAGAACAAAATCCGGTCCTTGAAGAATCAGATCAGAGTGAAAAAAAAAAAAAAAAAAAAGGGATAACTGAGTGGTATTGAAAATTTGATCTACTTATTTAGTTCTATTTGAATTTTTTAAAATTTTTTTATTCAATTTCAATTCAGTTTTAAATTTAAACTTATAATTTTTTTAAAGTTTCATAATTAATTTTTTAATTTATTTTATGCATATGAATTATTATTATTATAAATATTATATAACATATCATAACATAAAATTATTTATTTTATGTAGTTATAATAAAAATATAAATTATGAATGTATAAAATTAGTTAAAAAAAGTAAAGACAATTATAATAAGTAATATTTAGTTATATAATTTATTTATAATATTAATTTTTATGTTTTATATATATATATATATATATATATATA
>CATIWR010211181.1:0-22696 GCA_949677035.1 Omphalea diandra | reverse complement strand
GCATCCCAAATGCAACGGTGCAATTGTCATTGTCCTGTTTTTACAATTCACTTGTCTAAATGATTATTTATCCTGTGCATATGTTCATGTGATATTTCATATCATTTGATACAGTGCATATGCTCATATGTGATTTCATATAATTTGTGCAATGAATAAATTCATGTGATAATGTCAATGAATAGGGATAGGGATGTTACAATTTATGATTGAGATAAAAATTCATGGTCTCTATTTTGAACTAACGGCTAGTCCACGTGACATAAACTCATTAGTTTTTTACAAAAAATAGCTTTACATCCCTCGAGTAAGAGTGAAAGCAGTGGTCTCCACTTTTCTTCTTTGTACGCAATAATCATCATGAAATTTTTTGCCCAAATGGAGGTGTTATTTCACCAAAATCGCACTCTCGATTATTATTTCGCTACCGCAAACTTTGATGTTCCAAATGTTCTTTAGAACACTTGGCATAATCTGGTTAAAGACTTAATTTTCTCTAAGTGAATACAAAAGTAATTGTCGCAACACTGGATGGGATATACACTGCAAAATCATCTGCCCAAAATTGATCCAACTCTTCTGCATGATAACAGTCTCAATCTTCTAATTCATGACTGCAAATTAGGATGCAAATTTCAATCTTTGAGACTAAGGCTTCCATTCTAACTTCAATGCGATTCTAGCTAAATAACTGCAAAATCAACATTGAAAATTGACAGTAGAACCTTTTAATTTATATTGTTAAGATAAAAAAAAAAAGTCTTGACTTAGGTTTAACCAATCTAATCCAACATGGTTGATGCCTACAATTCTTGCAAAAGGTATTCTATATCTATTGACAAGGTAAGTTATGTCAAAGCTCACAACATCATGGAATTCTTCAAAGGCAGCTCTATAATGAGGATGAATACATAATATGCCTACCTTCATCATCCACATTCATCAAATGAAAAACCTTTTGTCATTTTGTTGCATTATTACAAACAACTTACAAATGACCTCTACATCTCCATCATTTAGTCTCAATTTTATCCCATTCTCAATGAAATTTTTGCAATCTTTAGGCTAACATCCTAAATTCTCTAGTCGACCAAGTTGAACTTCTACTATTCTAACATTCTTACAAGGCCTTATAATATCATTAACTTTTAATTGTATTTTCATATTAATAGTTAAATTCCTATAAGCAAGCATCAAACTAGACATATCAAGTTGTAGTTCATAGTTGTGATATGAGATTATTTTTGAAATCTAGCAAACTCCATGATCTCTCACAATTGCATTTATTCTTGTCGAACAATTGATCCTTTTTGAAGCCTTCTCATAGTACACTCTTATACCCTTATCCAAACTTATTATAACGTACTTGCAATCTTTATCACTTACTTTATGTGTTGATCTCTTGGCAACACAAAAAAGCATAATTCTGATAAGCTTTCATCGGACTTTCAATACTATTAAATATCACGTCTGCCTGAGGTCCTTCTTCAATATTTAAAACCATTAGATGTTTTCAAATGGTTGTTAGACTCTTCTTATATATCATTGTTATGAGAGTTTTGTCTACTATAATATATTCATCTTTGTATCTGAATCTGCATTAAACAAATATCTTCTTCTCCAAAACCAAAAATCTCTTCTATCACATCAGCTCCAAAATAATCATAATTTCTTTTATTCTCATTCTCCATTTTCAAACAAAGAACTTGATATGATTTCTTTTACTTATCTTAAAGACTAAAACTGCTAAAGAGATTGGGAACAATATTTTATTTAAAGCTATTATAATTTGTTGATTGATAATCTTTCGTATGTGAATCAAAGGTTGTTTATTTGTTACAATGGTTATCAATAGCTACTTGTCTATTTGCCTTGGAAAAAACTTATCGTTGATGAGTTTGTTCATATGTTTGAGAGGGAAATCGCCAAGCTTACTTGCTCATTTTGGTTGGTTTTCTTTCATCACCATTCCTATAAGAATTAAAGATAGCTAATAGCTACTTGTATTTTTGATATGATAATGAGCAACATTTAAAGCTTTGTTGATATGTTTTGGAGGAAAATTACAAATGAGATTTCATCATTTTAGACAGGAAGATATCGCCCAAATAAGGTGAAGGACAATAAAATCTTTTTCTTCACTTAGGCTCCATTTGTTTCACAAAATATAACTTATTTGAGAAAAATATTCTATGAGAAAAAGATTTCTCACAACATTTTTTTTATATTTGAAAACACTAAAAAATATTATTTTTCTTTTGATTTATAAGATTATAATAGAATTTAAATCAAAAATATTTTATATTATATTATTTATTATTTAATTTAAGAAAAAAAATATATTAAAAATAAAAATTTTTGTGTGTCTCACTCATCTCAAATGATTACCACTGGCTGATGATGACCGATGATAATTACTGATAATTAAAAATAATCAATAATAATAAATATATATATTTATATAATTTATTTATCATTTAAATGAATTTGTTATAATCTAAAAAATGACTTACCGTTCTTAAAACATAAAGTTATTTTCCTGAAAAATAACATAGTTTTCCTTTTTATTAGAAAAATATTTTTCGTTGACCAATAGAACTTTTTTTTGAAAAATATTTTTTGCAAAACAAATGGAAAATTAATCACCAATCAATATAGTTTCAACAACTACTAAACATTCTTATTGGTGAATTCTATCTAGATGGATTCTATCTAAGTAGATTTACCCTCTATAATATAATAGAAAAGCCTGCTACTAAAACTTAATCATAAATTTCATTAAGATGATATATCATTTTCTGAGTTCAATAAGAGAAATACGATCGCAGCCACGTAACTCCCCTAATTAATAAGTAGCTACAATAGCAAACAAAATCTCGAATAAATGTTTGCTTTTAACTGAATACATTTTCTTGTGAGCACAAATACCCTCAATTTCATTCAGCTATCCATAAAGTTGGAGTCAACAGCGCATAAACTCTGAACATAAAAAACTGAGAGCCCATCAATCCCATAAAGCCCGAAGACTAAACGTCTCGAACAAGAGATTGAAATATTGCCCTAAACTCTTAACTGAGCGGGCAAAAGTGGAAGCATATGGACGTCCCATGGAAAGTTACCCGTACAAAGTGGAGTTGTTACCTCGAGTGATGGCGAAGATAGTCAAAACCACCAAACGAGAATAAATAGTAACGGTTTATAACCACCATAGCAGTGACAAGTCCTTTTCTTTGTAAAAAAAACTTTCGCTTTAGCAGCTAGATTATTACCATCGCATGCTATGAAAACAAAAATGAATAACATAAATTTATGTATGTGCCTATTTTTTTGGTGGATTTCTAGGGCTTCCCAGGACATCCAACTGCACCCTGATTTCATTCAGCTCACTTGCCGGCAGTGTAGGTTGTGGAAAATTGTATTTTATAGGTATTGAGCTTGTATTCTTTCTCTGTTCTCCTCCCACCACAGTTTTGCATGCACTTCCCCGAACTTTTCCCGGCTGTCAACAAAAAATTGAAATCTCAGTGATCATTAACATCATTTATAACAAGATCTTATAGAAGAGGAGTTTCTTTTTGGCATCTAGTTTTGAAGTTAAAAAGAGAATGCATCCACTTCAAAATCACATTTTTCATGTTTCTTCAAATGCTGTTTTATGGCCATAGTTTTTCAAGTGATGAGGGAATAATATAAAGATAACTAATAGTTGCTTAAGGTTACAGTTTTTTTTTATTTATTTGGTCAGTCTTCGCAGCCTTGAAAATAGATGCAACATAAATATATGAACAAATTACCTGAATCTGACACGCCGAAGCTCTCTAGTGCCATCAGCTAATTGTCTGATGGTAATATACACCCCAGGCTCATCTTCCTCAACCCATTCTGACTCCAGATCACTATCATTGCTAGCAGAAATAGATGGCTCGTCTCTAGACGATGTAGTCGTCCGCGATGCATCCATAGAAGATGCCTCACCTTTTGGGCCACTTGCACCATAACCACTTGAACCAGCATTGTAATGTTGATTGCCAACATGATCTGTAACTTCAGACGCGAAATACCCTTTACTTCCGGAGGGCTTATAGTAGTTTCTTGGAGTAAATGATGGAACCATGGGACTTTCCCTTGCAGATACAATCCTTGAAAAAGAAGAATCTCTCTGCTGATGAAGAGAACAAATTCTGTTAGAATTGGATATGCAAATGAACTTGTCTACGTTGATAGAAATCCAACTATTTCTACCCAATAATGGAACTTTGAACTGAATATCATTGATCTGTTTCTCTAATGCCAAAGACTAAGATCAGCTCAGCAAAAACTTCTTCATTTGTTTGTATGATCAGCATAATGAGTAGTGCCTACATTTATGCTTCAAAATTAACTTCAGAAAGAATTGCTAAACATAATATAACTGTCATTTATAAGGTCAGAATCTCTCATTATTTTGCCTTGTCATATATCTGCTGTTTCAAGTTGATACCAAGGGGCCCAATGCAGGTTGTGATTTGTTCCATGTTTCAAGCAGTACGTACGTAATGCTTTAACCTCAATCCAATAGCAATATTCACTGTCAAACTTGATCTCTCCATTTTGACATCAATCTTAATGAATAAGATCCATGATAGAATATAAGATGCCGGCCAATGCATTTTTATCATTGTTGAAAGTTAAGAAATTGAATTCTAACCAATCAAGATGTTGAACTGCTTGATCAAAAGATACAGATCATTATAGCCTTGAAAGAAGGGTCAAGTGCAAAAGTTTGGATTCTGTCAAAATGATAAATGGCATAAACATGACCATGTCGAAGCTTTTAGCAATCAATAAACCCTAATATGAACTCACTCACCAATCTATGAAACAAGATATTCAAGCAACAAAATATTTGAAAGCATAAAAAAGAAATTACCTCATCCTCAGACCTTGGAGGAGTTTGAAGAGCTTGACGATTAAATCTCTGGACATTGTAGAGCTCCATGATTCTGTCATAATTCTCACCCCACCATTGTTGAGCTTGCCACTTGTTAAACATCTCTCGGCTTCAAACCAAAATGCTAATGTCAGTTCACACTTGTTAAAAAAAAAAAAAGCCTAACTAACAGTTACAAATTGAAACATTTTAACAGTACCATGGGTAATTGAATCTGATCCTGTTTGAATTTGAATAAAATATGATGCCAAAGATGGCTAATGTTACAGTTTAAAGGGTGGGCTCAAGCTGCATATAATATAGTAAATGCATACCTGAAGCGAATGCGCTTTAGATCATTTCCTCCATTAGGAAGAGACACAAAAGTTATGTGAACTCCTGGTTCCACTTGTGCCATCCACTCCTTGGGTTCATCCTCATCCTCCAGAACTACATCGCAAGACTGGGCTGAGATAGATGCCGCTCTGCCAGGGGTCTGATCACCGGTAAATCTTGAGTCAGCTCTCGTACCCCGATGGTGACCAACACTTGTAAAATCCCATGCAGGTGTTGAGCTCGAGCTTCCACCTCCAAAATAAGGGTATGGAACCCCTTCAGAAGCCATATCAAAGTCAGGGTAGGGTCGCTGTCCCTTCTTGTAATTGCTGGAGCCGGTGCAAGGCCTACATTGCCGACCAGAGAATTTCAGTGCCATATCTTTGATCTGAAAAAGCATTGAAATTCAAAATTGACTAGTCAGGAGCTGGATTTCTCTTTGCAAATTTAAAATAGAAACATAATGCAATCAAATTGATCGCGTAAGCCTAACATAAACTGCATTTTAAGGGAAAAAAAAAAAAACTGGATGAACAACATTATAAGGAAATATCATGAAAAAGACCGAATTTCAAAGGCTTTTAATTAAGATTAAACCCACAATGGGTAGATATCTGTGTAAGTAATATAGATATGTCTGAGATATGGCTTAACTGGGTAGCTTAGCCTAAGAAATAAGATAAGTTTACTTTGTTTAGGTAGATGAATGCCTTTGGTAGCATGAAGATGCAGCAACAATTAGTGAAAGATCGATTCATTCGTCAAGTTAGACTTCTTCAAATTCACATTCATATAAAAAAAAAGTGAGAATTTCAAATGTAAAATAGTTTAAAACAAAATAGATATAATGGCGTGATGCAAGACTCATGGGGGAAAACACATGCTTTTGCCTCACTGATCAAAGTCAGGGAGTTTAGCATAAACGATTCCCTGTGCAGTTTTTCATTACAGATCATTTACGTATATTTACGCATAAATGCAAACATTCTGATAGATAACTGCATACCTTCCTGAATAAAATACATTTTCAGTGGTGAAGCATGCCCGGTGGATTGTGCATTTTTGCTTTGTAATATCTTGAACTTTCGACAGCTAGCAAAAGCATATCATAGTAAACAAACATCTTTTTTTTTTTTTTTTTGCATAAGCAAGGTTCCTTACGACTTGTATTGAGCTTGAGCCCACCCTTCTCAGCTAAACTTTATTAATTTTCATTTTTCTGATAAAAAAAAACTTATAAATGAAGTTAATTGATTAATTTTTATTTGTATTTCACTCTTTGACTTCTACTAAAAGTGTTATAATCAACTTTCCAGAACGAAAGCTTCATATCAAATTCGAATTCTCCAAATAGAATTTAGGAAGGAAAAAAAAAAAAAAAAGCTACTCATCATATAGTTCATATAATATATAGGATAATATCAAACAAGTCGTTTCAAATTTGGATAAATTTTATCCAATGTATGATAGTATAAATTTATAGTGTAGGGAGTAATCCCAAAATCCAGGACGTGATTTTACTTGCCAACTTTTTTATTTTCTGGAACAAAATTGGAGTTCCTGTGGAATTAGTACAGGAAAAAGGATGCACTCAAAATTTTTGGAAGGCATGATGACGCAAGAACACTGAAGTGAAGTTAATTGAGCATTGGTAGAGGATTCTCGCTCTAGTCGATGCGCCTTTAAATAATACTATCTGTCTTTTATGACTGCACTACTTATGACAGTTGTAGTAGTAGCGACTACTGACTAGAGACTAGGCATAACTTAATGGGCACATCACATCTATTTCAATAGTTCTGGAGACAGAGATAGCGAAGGAACCCTTCCAAAATAAGAGACTCCTTTTTGGTTCGTCGGGCCAGAAAATTTCTAAAAATTTTAAAATAAAATTATCAAGATGTGTATCACGTGACTGTCAACCACATAAGTAACAGCATAGTAGACAAAAGCGAATGGTCAACAGAGACTGGACCACACCACACCCAATAACTGCCTTTCTTAATAAAATTAACTATAAATTTATTACTCTACATTTTAATAAAATTCAACAAATAATGATAATAAGACATAATGTGGATGAGCTGAAGCAGTGCAGGGAAGGAAGAGCAGTACGATATATATATATATTTTTTTTTTTTTTGAGAAGTAGTAAGGTAATATTACACGTATATACGTGAAATTATAAAGATGCCAACAGTGACCAGAATATGGTCCCTACTTGTGGACCCCACCGTATCGATTGGAGCCATGCTTTTGTTTGTTTGTTTAGTTTTGATCAACAAGAAATTTAAAAAAATAATAAAAATGAAAAGCAAAATAGAGAAATTAAATAAGAAGGGTAGGTATAGGAGGAGGTAGCAAGTAAGGACCTGGGCCGTCAGGCTTTTGACGGCTTCTTTCGTACTTGGCGTTCCACTTCCACGCGCTCCTTCCTCTCCTCCCTCCTCTGCCACTGGCTTTGTGCACGCTATGCAAGTAAACATATTCTCTTTCTTTGTTTTGTTTTTTCTCTTCTTTTACGTTTCTACCCCTGCTCATCACATAATAATATTACATAAAAATTGTCTTAAAAGTATCTTATATCAATAATATTGATATTTTATTACTATGTAACACCTTTCTGCAGAACATAAACGAGTGAAAACGACTTTTGCAACATGTTTGACCACAACCTTGGGGAAAAAAAAAACTGCATTGGTCATAGGTATAAGTTTAGAGGATCGAACCCAAAGATTAAAAGAATCTTACGGAAGTATGTTTCTACCAGTGAGCCCGACTGTGCAAGCTTGTAACTAAAATTACCTATTGCTACGGATGGACATTCAGTCATAATAACAACAAATAAATAAAAAACAACCTCATCAACTGCTACTGCTAATTTAGCTTGCTTACCATTTAAAAGAAGGACAAAATTTTCCTGCGCAACAAACTGCAGCAATTTCTTACTACCTGATACATGTCAAAACTATAATCTATCATGCCTTAGAAACTTCATTTAAAAAAATGAAATGAGACTTTAAAAACTGTAAATAATACTTGAAAGTTTTTTTATTCTTTTTATTTTGAACATTGATTCAAATTTTAAACTTTTAATTTTTTTTTTCTTTTTTACATGAGCCAGCATGGAATTTTTGCAACCCGCTGAGAAGGAAATTTGTCCTTAAAAAAATTATTTATGTGTACTCCACATAGCCCGACTCTATTTAACAATTCCACTAGGCGACACTTTATTTTGGCTGAAACAACGTGGACAGGTTACTAATGTAAATAATTACTAAATTATCATTTCATCCATCAAACAGCAGGTTCTGGTAGGGGCTTACTTGGTAAAACAGAGGAGGGACATTAGAACATTCTCCATATCAAATATATCCCTGAAGAAGCAGACAACATTTGGAGGGGTCCTAATCCTAGGATATAGTAATCAGGCTTGTGGTTTTTGCTTCTTGAAATGTTTCTTTTTTGCTAAATTAAAGTCTAATGGAAGTTTGAATATTTAACTTCATGTACATACATAGAAATAATGAAATTCCAAATTAATTCATCTTGTTCTTTTTTTTTTAAAGATTTTTCTAAAAAAAAAAAAATCTCAGGACGTGCATATTGCACATGCCAAATCCATGGTGTTTGTATCGCAAGAAAACAAAAGCGAAAAAACAAATCAATGCATTATTCCTCCAAGAATAAAATAAAACCGACACGCCAAATCCAAAGGAAATGGCTAGATATCTCTTTTTCTTTTGAGCAATGGGGTTTTTTGGACCAAAGAAAGACAAAAGGAAAAGAGTAACTCGGGATCGGAGAAGGGACCAATTGTTGTTACATAATTATAGCGAGTCAATGATCAAAAACAATATGGGTCAAATACGTACCCAGTTTGAAAGTGGGTCTGATGTGTGTGAAATGCTCGTCCATCTACAAACCCAATAAAGAATCAAAGATTTTTGTGAGAGAGAGAGAGAGAGAGCCGACGTTTCTGACAATTTCATTTTGTTTATGTTTGTTAAAGAAAAAACAACAACATATAGTACACTCGCTTCCCTTCTTTTATTTTATTATTTACTAGTTTCTTTTAAAAATCAGAAAAAATAAAATAAATAAACAATAAAAAGCTGAAAAAAAAATAATGATGGACCAATCAGCCCAATTCAAAAAGAAAAAGAAACAAGAGATGTAAAAAGATGAAAGCAGTGTTTGAATAGACAAAGAGACAAGGGTAGGGAATAATTGGGAAGAAGAGAAGAGAAGAGCAACCAACCATTAAATATTTATAATTTTATTTCATTTCTGATAATAAAATAACTATTGCCTCATTATTATCTTGAAAACGACTTACCCAAAGCAACGATACCCCAAAATCCCACTCCTCTTGTTGCTGTTCTTTCTTCCTTAACTATCTACTCATACAACTTTAGCCCTTTGAGCTCGTTGCCGGATATGCTTCACTGCACTTTACTTGTCACCGAATCAGCTGCAATCAAGACTAATCTCATATATCATTTTATAAGAAATCAAAAATCTAAATGGGTTTGCCCCAAATCTTTAAAAAAGAATCAAAGAGATGAAATACAAAGATATATATTAAAGTGATGTTCCGTTCACTTGCCAGGAAAGTTGAAAAGCTTCAAACAAAGGCGAGAGAAGAAGAAGAGATTGAATCTCTCTCTCTCTTTAGCAATTCCTCATCTATCATATTGACTAAGAAAGCGGAATAAAGTAAGTGTGTGTGTGTGTGTGTGTCTATATATATATATATATATATATATATATATATATATATAATAAAAAGGAAAAGCAAAGTTTTTCCATGTTTGGGTGGTAAGAAAATGTAGGAGGAAAAACAACACAAAATCAGCTGCCCACGTTAATTACCCTGTTAATCTTCATTAGAATCAATTTGCTCTTGAATGCCTTTACCAAAATCGCTATCTGCCCAATCCCTTTAATTTCGCCGGATTACTATATATTAGCCCACAAACACACACACACACATACACACCGTATCCGTCTCCATTTGTAGGAGGTAGAAAAAAAATAAAAATTAGAACATAAAATATATCCGCCAAGACAAAATGCGGGCGAAATGTATGAAAATGGGAATGTCTCTCGGATCTGAATGTCGAGCAGCTGCCTTCACGTTTCAGCCATATCCATAAATGAGAAAACTTACAGACAAGGAAAAGAACAAATTGGGATCTTCTTATTTATATAGGGAGGGACACAGACTTCACGGCATTCGAGTTCGCCGTTACTTAACGGCAAACTTACAAGATATTCGTAGAGAAGGTGTGAAAGAGGCCGTTTAGCAAGCTTTTAAATTTTTTTTAGTGCTAAAAAGAAAGAAGGAATTGATAAAAACAAATTAACTAGAAAAATGTGGTATTTATACGTGGACTTTGGAGCCCACATGTCTATGTGATGATGTAAAGAGCAGATCTCTTAAGTGTATCGAAAGTAGACGTAGCACAGTATTATGATGGAGAGAGATGCACGGGAGTGATGAAATTGAAAGGTGGGGATTTGACCATAAGATTTTTCTTTGACTGTTCAAGGGAGCCTCACCATCCCATCCAAGGTTTCGTTTTTGGACTAGATCATGGGTGAATCTTTCTAAGGCGGGAATGTATGATGCGAAAATGATTTAGAAAAAAATTTATTTTTTTATCCATGGCCCAAGAAATAGAATTATGGATGACAAAAGAGGTAGTATCCATTTCAATTTTAATGGTTTTCCTCGCACTAGTGGGTGAAGAAAATCCAACTCACTATCCTCATTTTTCATAAAGTGCATTTTATTATTAGGTTATACATGCTAGTAAAAAAATATTATCCTTCGAGAATCAAACTTTTAAAATTTCAAAAAAAAAAACTTAACTTCAAGGGTTAAAGATAAAGCTTTATAACTGAGATATTTTAGGTTAGAAGAGTGTTAAATATTTTATTTATATTATCTTCTTTTTATATTTTCTTTATTATAATAAAGTATAATATGATTTAAAAAATAATAGATAAAATAAATATAAATAACATTATTATTATATTTTTCAACTATAAGAGTATTTTTATTTGATATCTAAATCTTTATTTTATATATTCTTGATTTTACTTTTTCCGTTTGATAGTCTTTCATATAATTTTTTATTTTTCTTATTACTTTTGTCAAAGATTTTATCTTTTGCTTTAATTTAAAGATTTAAGTTTAAATTAATTAAATATAATTAAAAATCAATTTAATGTACAAATTTTAATTGATTAGACCATTACACTAGAAATTGGTCTAATGATTAATTAAATTGAGATTTAATATTTTCATAAATTAACTATGATCAGTCTTAACTAAATTAAATCATTTAAACACATGAAATCAAAAGAAGAAAAAAATTTACCTATAATTTGAAGTTTATTATAAGTTTGTATTTTTGAAATTTGATGAAAGAATTGTGGGAGTGAAAAGTATGAGAGGCTGAGAAAAGAAAAAATTAAAATTAAAATTTGGATATTTAGCAAATTTTTCTTGCAATTGAAGAATAAAACAATAATGTCATAAGTATATTTTGTCTATTATATTTAAAATCATGTGACTTATCATCATAATAAGTAGAAGGTAAGGAGAAAATAAGATAGAGAAATTATTTAACACTCTTCGTTAGGTTAATTCTTAGAGAATATTTTTGAATGTGTCAAATATATGTGGAGAATATTTTATTAAAATTATTTTAAAATAATTTTTTATTGATGTATGGATTGATTCAAAATATTTTTTATCAAAATATTAAAAAATAATTTTTGGACCACTTAAATTAATTTTGTTGGACCAAATTGCTCGAACTTTATTTTTGTTCTTGATAAATTAGATTAATAAGTACGAATATGTACATCAAGTGTTGTTATGATAAGTATTAATATGTGTATCAAATGTTGTTCTTGCAGGAAATAAGGTTAGATTGAGTTAGGAAGTCAAAGGAAGCAAAATCTCCAAGTCATAAAAACTGGCTTATAATTCATGCCTAAGAAAGAAAGATAGCAACCAACAATGTGACTTGCTATCATTATCCAAGTTAAAGATGGAACCATTTAGTCCAGACGAGTTTACAATCTCCCCCATGCCCAGGAACCCCAATGCAAAAAGCCATCCGCGACTAAGACCTTAGGCTCACAATTGCGACCTTCTAATCTTAGAGAAAAGAGCTCTAACGGACACTCAAGAAACTACTTGAAGTATGTCACATATCCAAAGAGCCATTTGACCATTTGAAGATCACAATTGTGATGGCAAGGGTGTGACTGTGACCAAAGTGCAATATTGAACCAATTAGTCCAGGCCATAATGCGGTGGGAGTCACATCTCTTATTCCAACGCTATCATGATTATGATTGTGACCAAGGAAACTGCAATCGAGGTCTATGAACTAAAGTGTTGCATTGCAATGACTAGTCTAAGAAATAAATGACCAACTACCACATGTCACTAGCTGTTAGACACAATATGAAGATCTCAACTATGAAATGGGAATCTTGAGCATGAAACATAGATCGCGACCGCGATTGAGATGTTTCAACTGCACAATCCTTTTGACAAATATTAAATATAGGATTTTTCTATTAATTTTTAGAAATATGAAGATAGTTTCATTAGTAATAGCTACTTGGCAGTTGTAAACTATTCCACCAAATGACTTTGAATTTAAAAGAATAGTTATTTATTGTGCTTAAACTCTTCCAAATTGATTTCTCAAGCCTTTCTCTTTATTGTTATTGTTCTTTTATTTGTTAAGAGTGTATTTATAGTATTCATTGTTTGTAAAGGTTAAATGTGAGTTTTAAACACTTGGGTATTGAGTTTTAGAGTGAGCCTTCGTTGGAAAAAATTCTTATAAGATTGATTGTGTGTTAGCCTTAAATACAAGTTGTAATTAGAGTTGGGCATGAGTTTGTAAAACGCTTGGTGAGTTAGTGAAATACCTAATTGGAGAATTAAAGAGTAGATATATTGTTAGTCAATACCTGAACTATTATGAAATATTTCTGTCTTGATTTCTCTCTTCCCTTCTTTCTATCTTTTAATTATTTCTTAACCTTCAAAATTTAATTTGTCACCAATTTAACTCTCTTTCTTGGTGCACAAGACCAACAAATTTTTTAGAAGAATTTAAAATTAATTATTTATTATTTCTAAAAGAATAAAAAATAAAATTCCTTAATCACTTAAATAAATTATTTTTCTTTTGATAATCTATTACTTTAACTAAGACCAAGATTTAAATGCATCACAAACCTCTAATTTTCATTAATTAGTAAATCAATCAATATATATTATTAATTCTAATATAGAGTTAGTTTTAAATTTGTTAAATAATTACGTATAACACAGTCATTTATCACTATTTTATATTATATTATAGATAAATATCATATCAAAAATATTTCTAAATAAAAAATTAAAAAAGTCAATTTCTATAATAAAAAAAATATCAAAAAAGTATTTATAAATAGAAAATTAGAATATTCAACTACCATAATAATAAAAACTTTCTAAAATTAGAAATCAAAAAAATTTAAAAGTAAAAATTCTAAACATAAAGTCTATATCATATGAAAAAATATTCTAAATAGAAAATTAGAAAAACTTAAGAAATAAAAATTCTAAATCAATAAAAATTAGAAAAACCTACAAAATAAAAATTACAAACGGAAGCCAAGATATTTTGAATAAAAAATTGAAAAATTTTAAAAAGTAAAAATTCTAAACATAAAGAAAAAATTTAAATTAATTCTATTGAATGTTTAAAATCCTATGTATGTAAGGGCAAATGGTTAGGGATGGACACTTTTCGGTGGAATTGAAATAATCGATCGAACCAAACCAATTTGGTTTAGTTTAAATATAATTTTGGTTTGGTTCAATTTTTTTAAAAAAATTTAATTCTGTTCAATCTGGTTTTTAAATCAAAAAATTTGGTTGAATTGCACTGATTGAATTTATTTAAAGTTAAATTAAATTAAATTAAACTTATATTAAATCAAACTAAAGAAATTGAATCCCATTTAAAATTCATTATTTATCCTATATATATATATATATATATATATATATATATATATATATATATATATTAAAAATATATTTATTTTTATTAAAAATATTTTAAAATATTATAAGAATTATTATTTACATTAAAAATAGTTTAAGAATTATTTTTTTAAAAATAGTTTAAATTGAATCAAACCATAATTAAATTGAATAAGATATGTTCAATTTGATATATAAATTTATTTGGTTTGGTTTGATATATATTTTTTAAAAATTTATTTTCAATTTTTTTTGGTTTAGTTTAGTTTAATTTGAACCTATGTTGTGCAGAAATAAAAACGTTAGAAAATGGGAAAACGAAAAATGTTTTATAGGAAAATGATATTTTATAAAATGTAAATGAAAAAATATAGAAAAACACTGCATTTTTGAGATGTGAAATTGTGTCCAAAACGTGAAAATATGATATGACTGAAGTTTTTATACATCATAGGTTTGAACTAAATGCTCCACCCTATAAATGACAATATAATATATTATCAAAAATTACTTTTTTTTAAAGTTTAATAAATTCTCTCTTAAAATTGTGCCACACAAAATTCAAACTATGAATTAATAGATAATTTTTATCATAATTACCTTATATATATATATATATATATATATATATATATATATATATATATATATATATATATATATAATTTGTAATTATCTAGTAATTTTATTATTAATTATGAAATACTAAATATTATTTATTTATTTGATTATCAACATTACTTTGCTCAAGTTTAATAAATTTTATTTTTAAATTATATCACATAAAATTGAAAGCATAAATCAATAGATAATTGTTTATTACAACTAACTTCATACATAATGATAAGTTTTGATAAATTTCTTATATTAGTTTATTTACTTGATAATAATTTTTTATAAAATAATGATTAAATTTTAAGTATTATTTATAAATTAAATTTTAATTATTTAACTAATTAATTAATTAAAATAAATATTAAATTTATTTTAAATTTTGTTATTATAATCATCCTGCAACGTGTGAATTCACAACTAATTGAATTTTATCAATTAAACCTCAATTCTAATGTTTTCTTGGTAGCTGCACGTGCCACTATCATTTATTATTAGTTGATAATTTTCGCTTTGTATAGTTATAATTTACTATATTATTTAAAAATATTTAAAATTAATAAAATAAAATATTAATATAAAATATAATTAAGTAATAATATTTATTTTAAAATAAAAACGTGAAAACTATTTTTTAGCTTTATATTTTTTAATTGTATTTTTTTATTAATTCTTTATTTCTAGTTATAGTTTTATTTTTATAGTTATTTGTAATTAAGTACTTTTTTATGAAAATTATAATAATTTGGGTGTTAAACAGTTAGTTCGATACATGTAAAGTTTTTATCTTAAATAAAAAACTACTGAGAAATATCAATCGCTTATTTTAAATTGAATTTAACATAAACAAAATAATTTTATGTTTAGCACTGAAAAAACATAAATTATAATATAAAAATGAAATAAAATCTATCTTTTTATATATTAATTATAATGTGATTAATAGAACTATACGAAATTTGAAATATATACTTATCAACCAATTATTCTAAATTTTAATTATTATCGTGTGTATGAATAATGAAAAATTGTAAAATTTTACTGTTATTGGGAAAAAAAAGTATTTACTAGAGTCATAAATAAAAAACTATACCTATCTTGATTTCTTAATTAGAATTGAGAAAACTATAGTATAACTTTTGATAAAATAATATCTAATTAATTAGTATTTTAAATAATAATTTTGATTGATTTCTATTTAGAGCCAATGTATTATAAATTAAAAAAATTATTGAATTTATAAGATAATGCATTATAGAAGAATCCTTGACGGTCTAACTAATATATAAATTTATAATTTTTTTTATTTATTAATATACATAGTATGATTTAACAACCTAGTTTTCCTAAAGGCTTGCTTTAGAGGTTCTTTGGAGTTATAAACTTTTGAGACAATTTTTGATATATCTCTCAAGTATTCCAAGCATGTCATGTCTTGTCTAATTAGAAGTTCTTGGAAGTGATCTTGAGCAATGAAGACTTATTGAGAAGAGAACTTATCTTAAAATGCTTAAAAATGTAGTTCTGAAAGTTTGCAAAAAAAACATAACTGTGTTTTTGCTTACACAGTCATTAGTTAAACTTAAATTTAAGTATTGATTTCTTTTTAGAGCTAAATCAAGTGAGCATACAAGGTGAATTTCTCTCTCTACATAAGACCCAAGTTTTATATCCTTTTTTATTCTTCATGAATCCTCCTAAATAAATAGGTGTAAGTTTTAATCTTGTTTTAGGCTTAGCAATATCATGTTTAGAGAATAGATTCATGGTAGAATTGCATATAGTGAGATTAGAGATTAATGGTGACAAAATTGAGAAAATGAGTGTTAATGAGTTATTTTCACCAAATGAGTTCCATGAACTAGATTTTCATGTTATAGTTGATTTTTGAATTTTGGATTCATAACCCTAGTTTTAGCCTTAATGGGTTTCCTTTGGGGTTTTAATGTTTCATCTCATTCCTTTAAGTAAATTAGTACGGTCGTGCATTGTTGACCATTTTATTATTATTGATTGATGATTTATGTTTGTTGGATTGCTTACTTTATTCTTAATTTGGTTTAGAGTGTTTATGAGATATATTATTATGGTTGGTAGCATAGTATTTTCAGTGAGAGTTTTAGACTTTATTGGACTAGGTTGGGCAAACCTAAGTCAAAATTCTCTTTTGATCTTAACAATGTAGAATGATATCTTCTAACATCAATTTTAAGTGTTGAGTTTACAGAGTTTTAGATAGGTTTGCATTGAAAGTTGAATGAGAGTCTAAGTCTCAAGTATTGTGAAAGACATTCTAATTCGCAGTGGCAAACTTCAAATTTGCAATCGCTATCTTGTAAAAAGAATGGATGAAATTGGTTTAGACAGATTCATGGAGGAAATTAGAATCGCGATTTAGCTAATAAATTGATGAAGTTAAAATAGAAGAATTCGCAGTGGACGTCATGTCCTTCTTCACAATCGCGATTTTTGCAATTGCCTAGAGGCAATCAAGTCCTCAACCAGAGCGTGCCAAATGTCCTAAAGAGCAGTTGGTATATCAAAATTTGCGAGGGTCAAATATTGATTGAGACTGCGACTTGATGCAGCAATATCTCCTTCAAACATAAGAATTAGTGGTAGCCATCATGACTGTGACTTTTGTTTGGCTGAAAGAACATAATGACTATTTTTCTTATAAGATCAATGGTGGTGTGCCACTAGCCGTTAGATAGAAATGAGATTCTCTACCGCAATTTAAGCAATTTTACTGTAAGAAGAGAAATTGCAATCGTGAATGACTAATCACGACTACAAAATTTATTTGACAGACATTTAATGCAAGATCCGTTTAGAACAACTTGAAGATTTAGACATAGTTTATTTGTAACATCTCTTTGGTGGTTGTTGCCTATAAACACTATACCAGATGGACTTGAATGCAAGAAAATAATATTGATTATAACCATACTCTTGCAATTTTATTTTTCAACCTTTAATTCTTGCATGTGAGTTGTTATTATTGGGTGTGAGCATTAAACACTAGTGTTTTTGGGTTTGAGAGTTAGTCTAGTTGTAAAAATCTTGTATAGGTTAAGTGTGAGCCTTTGGGAAAACACTTGAGAGGTTGTGTGTAAGCCTTGAAACACAAAATTATAAGATTGTGTGTGAGCCATAAAACACATGTTGTAAAAGTTTGGTGTGAGCTTGAAAACACCATTTAGTGATAGTAGAACACCCAATTAGAAGAATTGAATAGTAGATGTAAGGTTCGTTAACACCCGAACCACTATAAAATCGTGTCTTTAACTCTTCTTCTACATCTTTTGTTTCCACCTCATCGAATCCTTATCTCCAAATTTTAAATTTTCCAACAATTCAACCCCCCTTCTTGGTGCTCAAGGGCCAACAAGTGGTATTAAAGCAAGGTCTCAATCAAAACCTTAATTGTGTGAGAAGAGACCAATGGAATAAGAAGGAATCCACACCCATCTCAAGCCTTATTTTTATGGATCCAACTATACTCATTGGAAGTATAAAATGAAGATATATTTAGACAACGATGTGGTAGATTTATGGGACATAGTTGTAAAAAAATGGAAGCCTCCTACCAAGGTGGTTGAAGGAAGTGAATAATTGATCCTAAGGGAAGAATGAGTGAAAACACACAAAAGATCAAATGGGAAAAACAAAAAGGCAATGCCAATTCTTCTTAACTCCTTATCAAGAGAGGAGATTGGAATAGTACAACATTGCCTCATTACCCGTGGAATTTGGAACGTGTTGGAGAATTATCATAAAGGCACAACATTAGTGAAGTATAACAACCTAAAGATGTATGTAACAAAATGAGAGCAATTCATGATTAAAGACAATGAAAGCATCGTCGACATGATGAATAGACTCTTGTGCATTGTCACAAATATGAAAAAAATTCAATAGAATTCTCACCAATCATGAGGTAAACACTTAAATACTCAAATCTTTACTTCTTGAAAAGTTTGGTGCTAAAGTGTCTAGTATTCAAGAGTCAAATACATAAATTGGAAAGGTGCCAACAAATGTTCTCATAGGCAAGCTTCTCAGTTAGCCTTGAAGAAAGATGAGGAAATGAAAAAGATGAAAGGGTAAGAGGACAAAAATGACAAAATAGAAAAGAAGACACTAACCCTTAAATCCTCAACCAAAGACAAAGAGGTGAAAGCTATCTTAAGTGATGATGATGAATGCAAAAAGGAAGAGGAAGAGATGGTCATGCTTTTTACAAGGACAAAGGAGCTAAAAAAGAGAAAGAAGGATAGGAGAAACTTTAAGAAGTCATCTCTTAACCTCAAGAAAAGAAAAATAAGTGGTCTGCTATGAGTGTGGCAAGCAAGGTCACATCAAGTATGATTGTCCCAAGCCGAAGAAGAAAAAGAAGAAAGGGGACAAGAAGAAGAAGCAAAACTTCAAAGCCACTTAGGATGGCAGCTCTATTGAGAAACATGAAGATGAGAAAGTGGTCAATCTCTACTTTATGACATAAGAGGACTCTTCTAATGAGGTATGTTCTTCTCTCATTCTAGTGATAATTATGTTGCATATGATGATTTAGATGATGAGCTTCTTAAAGCTCTTACTTTGAGATGTGATAAGTATAAATCACAAATGAAAACTTACAAAAATAAATGCTCAAAACTGGAGGATGAATTTAAATCCTTAAATGAGCTTGTAAGTGAGTTAAGCACTTCTAATGAATAACTTAAAAAATTTGTAGAAAGTTGTTGGCCTTAGGCACCAAGAAAGGGGGGGGGGGGGTGTATAAAACTTTAAACAAGAAGATAGGGAAGAGAATAAGTAGAAAGTAGACACAAGATTTATAGTAGTTTGGATATAAATGACCCTATGTCCACTCCTAATTCTCAGTAATTGGGTGTTCTACCATTTACCAATGGTGTTTTCAAGCTCACACCAAACTCTTACACTTGTGTTTTGAAGGCTCACGCAACAACCTTTACACTTGTATTTTTAAAGCTCACACAATAACCTTTATACTTATGTTTTTACAAGCTCACATAATAACCTCTCTTAGTGTTTTTACAGGCTCACACTACAACCTTTACAAATGGTGTTTATGCTCACACCAAATAATGTCTAAAAAAATAGAAAATATTGAGTTGCAAAATTACAAGAGTTTGGTTACAAAGTTATTAATTCTCTTAGATTTACATTTATTTGGTGAGGTATTTATAGCCTCTACCCACCAAAGAGACATTACAATAAAACTGGTACAAAATCTTCAAAATATGCTAGATAGATTTTCGCATTAAATGCTTGATAGTCTTTATTCGTGGTCGCTACTACTCGTTAGCGGTTGCGAAATCCAAATTCCATACGAAAAATTTCGTTTCTGTCTAATGGCTAGTCCACATGGCAGCTTTTCATTGGTTCACCAGAAAAATATAATCATTGCCTTTCACTTGCTTATAAAAGTAGCAGTTGCGATTTTTCTTATATAGGACGCGAATTCTTCTATAAAAAATGCTCATTTTTTTCTTCAAGATTCGCGATCGCTACCCACAAGTTGCTATCGCGATTTTTGTTTCCCAACAGTTACCTGGGACACTTGTCAAGTTGTGGTTGTGGACTTGATTCCCTTTTGAGTTACTTCAAAATTTGTGGTCACAATTGAGACATGACTCACACTGCAAATTTGTTTGTGACTTTAGCTTTCCTTTCTTTGAAATGGTCGCAGCAGGGAAGTGGCCGATGAATACATCAATCCAATTTGTCAACCTGCCTTGGTATAGTTCACGGTCGCGATATATCAAGTTGCGGTAGTGAATTAGGAGACACTTGCTTACTTTGGAGATTTTTAACTCCATCCAACTTCCAATGTAAAAGACTAACTAAAAACTGCAAAACAACACTTAATTTGAAACATTAAAATTGATCAATCCCCTTTATCAAGATCAAAAGAGGTCCAAGACTTTGGGTTAACCACCCTAGTCCAACAATCTCCCCCTTTTTTATTTTGACAACATAGATTGATCCTAAGTGAAAAATAATGCAAAAATGTGAAGTTGGAGTATAACATGAATGAATGTTTAAGAAGAAAACTTCTAAGTATGGCTTTCAATATAACATGAATGAATGTTTTAGAAGAAAACTTCTAAGTATGGCATTCAATCAATCAAGGGAAATTTCTAAAAAGCTAAGTATGATGCTCCCCCTTAACATATGCTATAATTTTCAAGTTAATATTCCCCAATATTCCCCTTTAAACTTAAATACTTACTATCTCTCCCCCATTGGTAAGATCAAAAAGAGGGTGTAAAAGGGAAATGAGAAGCAATTATAAGCATACATAAGGAGTAAAAGATGAATACTTTTATAAAGGTAAAATGCATCAACATATAAGACAATGTTTTGCAAACAAACAACTTTTTATTTGTATAACTGTGGGATCACAAAATTTGTTAAACAAAAATAAGAAAAAATACAAAAGATCCCTAATCTAGAGGAATGGAGAATTATCATAATCTCCAGAAGATGTTTCCTCTTGCGCTTGTGTTGCTCCCTTGGCTTCATCCCCATCCTCAACTTCGTCTTCGTTGCCATCTCTATCTTGCGTATCTTCAAATTCGGTGAAGTCCGAAAGGTGGTAAGGATGAACTCTTAGTTTCTCTTGAAGATCCACCATATCACTGTGAAGGTGTGAAAGGAAGAGGAACCTTTTCTTCATCATCCTTATCAATTTGTCTAACTTTTGATCAATGATGGCAAGAGACAACTTCATCTTGGTTTTTGGTTGAGGAGGAAGGACTTGTATGGTGCCTTCTTCCATATGAAGCCTCTTTCTCTTTAAGGCTTGTGAGGTTTCCATTTTCTTTTGCTCCTATTACACCAAAGGTATAAACATATGTGTCCGAATGAATAGCTTTGGCATTTATAAGGTAGGTGAGGTTTAGGAAGTTTTGAGATGGAAGAAGCTTCTTAGTGAGGAATTTCTCTTTTTTCTGATCAAGTGCTCTAACAAATCGGTAGATGGCTGTAATGTGGGAGGGCAAGAGAAATTGGCTTTTTGGTTTTATACTCATGTGAATCAATTGATCCATAAGGTATCGGTCGGTTTGGATCGATTTATTTTTGACAAGGCAAAACAAGAATGCCAAGTCTTTTTTAGACATCTTCTCATTACCATCACCTCTTGTGTTTACTGAGAAGGTGATGATGTGATAAAGGATCCAAAGGGGTAGGGATTTAATGTGTTTGGCTAAAGAAGATCTTGGGTCATGTTTGGTTTCGATGGAGATTTCCTACCAAAACTCGAAATAAATAAGGTCAAGAGATTATGAAAGGAATTTGTTCTCCGACTTGCAAGTTAAAAAGAGAAGATAATTGGTTGAATGTAATGTAAAAAGGATCGCCAAAGGCCTGAAACACTAACCCATATTATCCTACTCTCGAATCGGCTTTTCAGCTCAATTGCATGGTGCACATAAATTCTGGCACAACCTTTTCGTAACCGGATTCATCTCGGAAGATGAACTCGTTCCAGCCTAAATTAGAGAGAAAAACACGTATTTTAACATTGATACCCAAGGTTTCCATCATAAAGGTTGAGGGTATCTTGTTTGGAAGAATGACCTTGGAAGAGTTTGCCTTTGTTGTCCCTAGGCACCAAGAAGGGGGGTTGAATTGGTGTATAAAAATTTAAAATAAAGATGAAGAGAAGAAGAAAGAATAGTAAGGACTCAAAGATTTTATAGTGGTTCGGGCAAAACAATCCCTACGTCCACTCCCTA
>CATIWR010211123.1:0-15117 GCA_949677035.1 Omphalea diandra | reverse complement strand
ACATAAAACAATTTGCCATACAACTATACAAACACTACATATATGTTCCAATGTCCCCAAATGCAATGGTACTTCTAAATGATTATTTATCTAATGCATATGCTCATGTGATAATGCTAATGAATGTGACTAGGGATGTTATAAATGATGTCTTGAAACACAGTTCTTTCTTGAGAAAAATGAGGAGAGCTAGGCATCACATTCATTCCTTGCATATGTTCCTTGTTTACAACAACAACCTAAGCACAATAGTGTCACTCTTTTGATTACAAGTCTCATGCATCCCTATAGTACCCAAAATATTATCACCAACCCCCTTAACCCAATTAACTTTAACTCCAACATTGGGAGGATGACCGTCAGCTTGATCAGTAGAGTTCAGATCATCATTCATATTTGAAACATCTTTATTCTGTACCCCCTTAAGCTTGCAAAGCCCTTCTGTCACCCCTAGTACCACTTACCCGTTATCTTTTACTAAACGCAACATTTTTCACTTTCATCCATACCCTAAAGTTCAAGTTTGTAACATAACAATCCATCCCATTGAAATGCTCACACTTGTTAAAACTATGACTAGTTAGTCAACAATAATAACAAAAGTCCGGAAGACTTTCATAAGAGAGCACAATTGGTTTGTGGTCATCGTTCTTCTCAAAGTTAAGAAGCACCATGTGTTTAAGCGGCTTCAACACATTTATCCAGATATAAACCCTAAGAAAGTTTATAGCACAAGCCACAACAGGAGCTTGATCCACCTCCAAAACCTCTCCCAACTGACTTCCCAATTGATACGCAATGTGAGGTGTCATATAAGTTAGAAGAACATTATAGAATTGACCCCCAAAAAGGGAGGAATCAAAAACTATATCTTTAACATGTTGAGATTCTTAAACTTTTGAAAAAAATGATAAGAAAGTTATTAAAGTTCCAAGAACCACCCTGCATAACATTATTCCTTTCAATTCAAGACCTAAAACTAAGTAAGAAGATATTATCACCCATTGAATCCACATCTAATCCTTTTAACACTCTTAGGAAATTAGGCATTGCCTCTTTATTAACCAAGTTATGGGAAAGAACCTTATAGCCTAAATAAAATTTTAGTCGATGTACCACAACCACTCGATCCTTAGATTTTACCATTATGCTTGGAACACAGTCACCATCCTTAATGCATAACCTTTGATAGATCTGTGCTAATTCCTCCAAATCCATTGACAAGGAGCACCACCCGAACAATCAGGGCACCATAATCTACAAACCGAGAAAGTACTTAGAATGGGTGAGGAAACTCATAAAAAATAAGAGAACACCTTCTACACAAACATTAAGGGTGGAAGAACTCCTAAACCCTAAAGAGTAGTATTTTTCTCCATATTAATATAAGATTTGACTAGATTTCTAAATTTAGATGCTTATATGGCTTTTTAAATTGGCTTGAATGAGGTGATTTCTATAGTTAACCTCTTCCTTGATATTTAATTTGCCTCTTAAATTTCACTGCAAAATAAATGACAAAAATGGATTGTAAACAGATTCTAATACATTTTTTGACCTATTATTTTTTTTAAGTCTGAGGTATTGAAAATTTTCAAATCCAAAAAAGTGGTTTGTAATAAATACTTCAGTAGATGATCATTTCTTAAAAAAAAAAGTTGTGAGGGCTTAAAATTTTCAAATCCACTATTATAGAGTATAAAATTTTTTTTCTCAAAGGGTAGAAGCTTTCATTACTTCAATAAAGCTGTTACAAATAAGCAATAGACTCATATCGGTGAATAATATTATGAAGTCAACTCACTTGGAGAGCAGGATAAGAATTAAACAAGTCATCATGAGGGCTTTTTTGGCTATGAAATGAGTCACTTTACTAACAAAACTGAAAATTGTAGAATTAAAAGAACATAAGTAAAATGCCATATTTGCTAACAGTCAACTTTCTATAGTAGCTCGATTAGTTTGTTTGCAACCTATATGATTTGTTTAACATTTTCTTCAAAAACAACATGCATAGTCCCTTTATATTTTTCTAGAATAATTATTTATCTAAGTACTGAAACTTCAAGGAGAGTAGGATTAGAGATATCTTTATATTGTTTATGATAAAAAATAAGATTGTCCTTAAATAATCTATAGCCATAATACCCATTGCCCCTTTTTGGTTGCCTTTATCTACTATCACATCGAAGTTGAATTTCATACAACTAGGATTTAAAGGTTGCCAAAAAATGATTTACCACTTTATCCTTTGCTATAGGAAGATCAAAAGTAATTATTGCTTGATAAAGATCATTCTAACCTTTAACATCATTTTGTGAAATTAAAAATAGTCCACGGGCACTCCTTCAAAGATATTTGCATTTTGAGACTTCCAAATTTCCCGACATATGAAAGCTGCTTGCTCCACAAAACTAGCTGAGTGTGGTTGGGTGTTAATACCAACACATATTTCATTCTAGCATAACTTCGTATCTTGCCCTTGTAGTAGTATGGACCGCAATCCTAAAGGTGAATTAAACCAAATTTTTTTTTTGTTGTTGTTTTGCAATAAAAAAAGGATATGTTTTGATGTTTTTGAATGCAAACATAGATTGTAATTGCTATCAAACTGGGGAAAACATTTTCAAATGGCTTTACCCATTAAAGGACACTCACTCAGTGCTCATAACTAAAAGATTCGAATTTTGCTAAGAATCTTCAGTTTCCATACGTGATCCCAACTGCCATTTAGATGTTAGGAAACATATAAGGATGAGGGTTGTTTTATGGGCAAGCTTTACTGTATTTTCATGTCTCTATATAATACCTCAATTTAGTAGAAAGCTAGCCATTCTTCATGAAGTTCCATATGTGTTTGTCTTGCCTTCTTATAGAGCTTATTAGTAGGGAAAAAGTGGCTTTAGTAGTATCCTCCTGGAATAACTTTAGCACCATCTCTTGCTTCTAAGTGTAATTTTGATCATCTATATGTTAGTTGACCTAGGTAATCCTATTACTATCTTTTAAGATCACTTTGGGCTTGTAACGATATTTTGTAGGAATCCGTGGATTAGTTGTATAGTGTATGTTACAACTAAAGTGAATCTACCACTATAATTCTAGAGATAAGATATGATGTTCTACCATTAGACTTTGCTAGCCCTATGATGGATTATTTGCTTTCTCTACCTCCATGAATGAAAAAAAAAAAAGGAAAAATTTTCCTTTAAGCACTTTTGCAAGGAGGGAATTTGGATTTTTTTTAATAATCTTCCATCCTTGTTTCATTAGTAGTGCTAGATTTAAACCCTATAGATCCTTGAATCCTAAACCACCATCGCATTTCTTCTTATAAAGCTTATCTTATGATGTCTAGTACATTCCTTTTTCATCCCTCTTCTGTCCCTTACCAAAATCTTACTATTAACTAATTCATGGTTTTGTAAATGCTGACAGGTAACTTGAACCATGCCAAAGTACACATGAATTACCATTACTATTGCCTTAATGAGAACTTCTTTACCTCTAAAAGATAAACATTGCTCTTTCTAGCCTATGAGTTTCCTTCCATCCTTATCCTTTAGTTCTCCAAAAGTTTGCCTTTTTGATTTCATAATAACAACTAGTAAACCAAGATATCTATCTAGGCCATCAACATTTGAGCTAGCCATAGTTGCTGCTAAAGAAGCGCAAGGCTTGGTTGATGTACTCTTGTTGAAGAAAATGGGTGATTTATTTAAATTGATTAATTGGCCACTAGCTTTGTAGTAGCAGCCCAAAATTAATTACAAATTTACAACCTTTGATTACTTGGCTTTACAAAACAAAAGTGAGTCATTTGTAAAAAAAAAAAAAAAAAAGGATACAAAATCATCGACTTGAAATTTTCAACCCATCAATTTTACCTCTTTTTGCTACTTGTTTAATCAAGTTTGATAAACCTTCTATTCCCAACACAAATAGTAGCGAAGATAAGGGGTCACCTTGTTAAATTCCTCTAGATGGGTGGATATATCCTTATTGTGCACTATTTATATTGATTGAATATGAAATAAAAGATATACACTTTAACAACCATCTAATCCATCTATTGTAAAAGCCTAATTTATCCATGATGTGCTTTATGTAACCCTACTTTAATCTCTCATAAGCCTTGCTCATATACCTTTTGACAGCCATATGCTAGTCTTGATTACCCTTTCTTATTTTTAGGTTGTGCATAAGCTTATGGCCTAGTGGGATATTGTTTAAAATCATCTTTCCCCTTTATAAAAGTACTTTGTTCTTCCCTCTAGTATTAAAGTCAGTATTTTTTTGAGCATTTTTTATAAGATTTTTGAGATTATTTTATACAGGACTATGCATAGGCTTATAGGCATAATTGTTTCATTGATCTAAGGTGCTTATCCTTGAGAATCAGAGTAATGAAAGTGTGATTAGTATTTCATAACATTTTCCCCTCTAAAAAAACACCTAACTACCATACAAATGTCACTCCCAATTTCATTCCAATAGGATTGGAAAAAACCACTAGTAAAACTATCTCAGCGCGACATTTTCCTTAGGTTGATTGCAAAGATTGCTTCTTCAATCTTTTTACATGATATTTCCTTAATCAGGGCTCGGTTGATGGAATCTGTGACTTTCTTTCTTAAGCCTTTTGTCACATGTTCAAAATTCTCTATGTTTACTAAGCTTATATCTAAGTAAAGTATTCCATAAGAATAACATCAATGTCATCTTGATTTGTTTTCCAAATTCCATTATCATCTTCCAAGCCCACCAATTGATTGCACCTTTATCATTATAGAACTTTAGCATGAAAAAAAAAAATATTATTATCCCCTAACTTGAGCTAGTCTTGTTGAGATTTTTGTGCCAAAAAATTCTCCTCATTTTCAACTTTTACATTGAGACATGATTCTAACTACTTAGTTCTGGTAGTATCTTAAGAACTGCCATTATCTTTTTCCACTCTAATATCCTCTTATAATGATCACATCCTTACCTTTGAATTTGGGTTTTTTTTTTTTGTTCCATCTAAGCAGTTCTTGTCTACATCTATTCAGTTCCCATAGATTTTGTATAATGGTGGGTCTATAATTGGTTCCTTTAAAACATCAACCATCGCCTTTCTCCAATCAGGGTACATTATCCAGTGAGCATCAAATTTGAAAGACTTCTTAGGCTTCCACCTATTTACTTAAAAGTTGAATAAAATTGGTCTATAGTTAACCCTAAATCCTCTCGGTGAGTATTTATTGCATTCAAATATCTGCTTATCCAAGAAATTGAGGTTAGGTATTTACCAATGCATTCTTGAACATTGGCCGAATGTTCCTTTCTATTATTTTAGGTAATTTACAGCTCCCTAAAACCCATATCTAAGAGCCCCATTTTAATAATTAATTCCGTAAAAGTTTTAAATCTGTCTCTAATTCCTTGGCTCACCCCCTTATTTCTTCCCCCAAGCTTTCAATAACATTAAAGTATCCATTTATGATGAATTCTAATAATAACTTTTATTTGTATCCTTACAACATCAAGAATTTCTCTTTCCTAATCTTCTCATCAATTCTTGTATATATAAACACATCCCATGGACCATCTTTGATTCTATTCATGATTCTATAATAGATAAAAAAAGATTCTTTGCCTCCATAATTTCGATTTCCATATTTAAAAACCATGCCATTGCTAAGCCTTCAACTTTGTCTACCATATCCATACAAAAAATTATTTCAAACCATATTTCTTCAACAAACTTCCAACCTTCATATTTTTATTTTTTTTTTGTCTCTAGTAAGGATACTATATAAGGGGATTGAGATTTAAATATCCCTTTTAAGTGGAAAATTGTGAAGGGGTTTCCCATACTTTGACAATTCTAGTTGCAGAAGCTCATTCTTGATTTAGGCCCATTTCTAGGCTGGCACACTCCACCTTTTCAATATTAGCAAAGAAGCACAATTGCTTACTTGTATACTCACCCTCAGTGAATTTGTTTCTCTTTTATTTTAGCCCCTCCCCTGAAGTTGATGCCTTCATCCTTCCTCCTTCATTTTCCTCAACTGCTGTAGTGTTTCCAATTCTTTCATCAATAGCCCCTTCCCTAATTAAAATTTCTTCTAATATTACCCCCTAGTTTTGTGATCTACCTCTCCTAATCACTTTTTTTATGTTAAGGAATATGATACACACCTGTGTTTTGTTTGGTATACTAGAGAGCTAGGTTGAATTGCATAACAATAAACTTACACGTCTTATTGGGCTTATGTTAAGCTGCAAAAATCTTTTTTCCTTTAAGCAAAATACTATGGCATAAAGGCTTTATATGGATTGAGGCTATAGAAAATAGGTTTAAATAGTTGATAGACTGTAGGGGTTGGCTTCTAAAATTGAACTTGGTGAATTTGGTTTAGTATCTTTGTCCATTTTAAGTATAATATCGAGCTTGAAAAGGGGGTATATTGTTTATGGCCTTAGACAATCATGTTTAAATCTGAATTAACTAGCTGCAGGTCTAAAGTGTGTTTTTTGGTTATAATGGTAGGTCAGTTATGAGATTCCTTACAAGTGTAAAGGTTCATTTTCATAGAATTCAAAAGTGAAGTAGTGAAGGACTTTGGTTATAATTGGAAGTTTAACTTTGGTTTTGCCACATAGAGCTTTAAGTAGTGTAGGGAGGTAAGTAGGTCTACGATAGTAAATATAAATCATTACAAAAGTTACTTGTTATTAGTTGAGGGGCGTTGATGGCTTCTTAATCCTTATTTGTCCAAAGGTTATGAATGATGCAACACTCCTTTGGCGGAAGTGCCAATCTCGACCTATATTTGAGAGTTTGGGATTGTGTAGACTAAAACTCTAGTGTGAAAAGCTTTTGAGTTTCTTTACCATTCCCTTACTCTTTTGATGCTTCAACAACCTCAGTTATGGATCCAGTCATATTACTAAACGTTCTAGCTTTATGAGAAGGTGGTAAGGCTCTCATGTTTAGACTAAGTTGTGGAACATTGCTTTTTGACATATCTCCATCTTTCATCTTTTTCTTAGACTTATATTCGATGTTAATATGGCTAATGATGCCACATAAAAAATAAATATCTAGCATTTTCTCCTATTGGAGATTAATCCATATTTTCTCCCTTTATTTGTTTTTGCTCTAAAAACTAGGTATTCAGAATTTCCTCACATTAACCATTGCCTTGATACATAAAAAACTTTGCTACCCATAGTGCCTACTTTGAGTGAAATTTGTTTCTAAGTATTTGTCAAACAAATTACTAAAGAGCTTTGCATTGACGATGTTCATTTAGTTTGGGAGTAAGTAATGAGCTTGAACCTAGAAATACATGACATAACAGTTCAACTTAAAGAAAGGAATGTCAAGTGGCCACTCTTAGATAATTTATAATTGGTTGTTGATACACCAAGGTCACCCTTCCAAGATAGTGTGAACATCCATTACATTATCAAAATAAAAATAGGTAAAACCATCTTTGTCTCTTTCAACCCTAAAGTTTTACCTAAGCCTCCATGCATGTGTCATTACTTCTTAATCCCTAACAAACTGACAAATTTATGTGGGGCTAATTTTTCCACTAAAATATGCTTTAGGTCTTTTATATGGAGTAGCTCCTTGCTTATTAGTTTAAGGGTTACCTCATCACATTTAAGGTTTTTTTGTCAAAGTTATAATTTCATTAAGGTTTTTCTCATTTACCTTCATAAATTGGCTAAAAAACAATGGAATGGAGAAAAGAAAACAAGGGGGATAAGGAAAGGATAAGTTATTGAAATAAATATAGAGTGGTTGCTAGGAAGGAAAAATAAAGAAACAAAGGCAAAATCACATAAATCCTTAGAAAGAGGATTGAGTGATCCTAGTAAGGACAGAAGAGAACCTTATAGAGAGAGGAATATAAAATATAGACTATAGAATTCAATTCTATTTAAAATGGTTTAATAATGAAATAAAACAATTCATAGAATTTGTAATGGAAGCATATGACAAATGCAAATTATATTACCATTTTACGAAAGACGATAATGGATTGTATAATTTCTTAGAATCACAAAAGATTTCTTAATAATTCTAAAGAATTGTTTCATGTATTTTGGTAGGGACATATTTTTTTTTATCCCAAATATGCATTACATTCTTTCATGTATTTCAGATAACTTTCCTTTATAGAAAGTTATCTTTTTATTATGGGAAATTATCCTTGGATAGTTTATTTTCACAATGGTCTAGATTTTTCATTATGGATAGACTCAACTTTAATATCCAATATCTCTTACTTGCATATACAAAAGTGTATATTTTCTAACAAATATTGGAGGACATATTGCAGACGTTATATTTTTAGATTTTGAGATACGAAGCTAATCAGAAAAACTTAATCTCACTTTTTGCTACTATTGAGGAAATGAAGGATCTAAGTTAATCTATAAGCTAAGCCTAATACACTCTCTTTATACTTTAAGCTAATTAGGTTTGCTAAACCTAAGCCTATTTAGATAAGCTAACTTAAGGTTTTTTTGTCATGATCCATAATTAGGGATAATGCAAAATGGGTCAGACTGGCACTTAGGAGAGGTTTGACATAATACCATCATGATCCAAAGTATGTATAACTCATGAAAACTCATCTAAATCTTTGAATTATCATAAAAATAGCCTCACTTAATCTTAGAATACTCAAGAAGCATACAAGAGAGTAACTCTAGAAGGTTCTTAACTATGCATCAGAACTGAATTCATCAACATTGGGATAATTACTATAAACCCCATGATGTTTGACATATTTAACTAAGTCGTCTCTCACTTTTCAAAATTATACTATAAACCCCTCACCATTGCCCCATTACACTGAATAGTCCTTCCATTATTAAAAACAAGCATATATCATTAGTCAAAGAACATCTAGTCAAAATGAGTTTTATGATTTTATTTTAATGACAAAAATACCCTTATATTTATATTTATACTGTTTAGCTCATCATCTTTGGTTGTTTCTTTTGTAAAACACAACAAAAGAAAAAAAATAAGATAACTTTTACTAATCCCAAGTATTATTCTTTAAAAAAATGAAACAAAAAATTATTACATTGAAGTGGGTTTTGCTATCATCTTGGTCATTACTTTGGGTTGAGGTGGTGTTCAAGAATCGAGAATGAAATATAGGAGAGATAGGTTGTTATTAGTTTGGATATAAACTGAGCAAATAAGGAATTTTGGGTTATTGATCCTGCCAAAGTGACGCAAGGAAGGCATTATTGTTTTGGAGTCGGAGGTTGTGGGCATGCATTATCCAATTTGAGTGGTAATGCCCTTCTACTTTTTGTGTGAGTGTTTCATTTTAATAATGTTAATAAAACAACTAGCAATATAACTATACAAATAATATAAGACAAGCAATAATGGAGAATGGCATTTGCATTGAAGGAATCAAGATAAGCAATGACGAAACAAAATGGTAAATTTTGGATTTTTTTATTTCTTTCTTTTTTCATATCCATTAATACATTTTTGTTTGTTTTGCCAAGTTACAACTAAAGAGAGGGAAAATGGAACTTAGGTCTCATTCTAGAAAAGTACATGATTATCAGTAGACTTAATCCATTTAATGAATTTGTAGACCTTACTTTTCTTTTTCAATTTTTTTTGGAGTTTGATTTTTATTTTTGTTTGTTTTTTTAAAATTTGAAATTATTAAACTCCTTAAGACTATGGAGAATGCTTGGGTCAATTTTGGCAAAGTTGAGATTGAAATGAAAATGAACAAAAATCTAGCAAAAGTTAGGAAGGAAAGATAAGCTTATGGTATTAAATGAAAATTTAAGATGAAAGTAAGGGTATTATTGATATTTTAAATGAATCTAACAAAAAAAATTAGTGGAAGGACAATTCAGTGTAACGAGGCAAGCGTGAGAGGGTTTATAGTATAATTTTGAAATATAAGAGATAACTTAGTTAAATATGTCAAATGTCAAGGGGTATAGTAATTATCCTTATCATCATCATTATTGGATTATGAGCCAAACAATATAAATACAAGGACCATGAGCCTAACAATATGGATACGAAGAGAGGAATCTCAGCTAACTTATCATTATAAAAGCTTAAAGCTTAAAGAATGACAAAGAGATAAACATCATAATTTGAATCTTATCATGCATCTAAGACTTTCAACTTATTATAATGACATTATGAGTGGTAGGGAGTTTTCTATAACATCTCTCATTCTCATATTTGGCATCTTTCTTTTCTTTAAAATCATTACATAATTTCATATGCCTTAATAAGGAGAAGATTAAATCTAATCATCCCATCAATAGTCATGCTTAACATACTATTATATATTCATGGCAAAGCCCAATATCATATTCTTAAGTCATATTAGACTTAAACATTCTTAATTCACACTTATTTATAACAATACGTAAACTACTAGAAATATAGATATTACAAGCTTCATCTTTATTAAAACATCCCCTAATATGAATAATATGAAACTTAACTTATACCTGGCAACTATGAACATAAATATAATGCCGTCAAGGAAACACCTTTACCCTCAATCTTCTTGCATCAAACAAAATTGTGAAATAGTTTAGAATGTAGATGCGATGGGTTGATTTTTTGGAGTAAACTCAATGAAAATATATAATTCATTATAAAATCATTATCATGCATATTCAGATGCTGACATGCCTTTTTATGACCTTTCATTCATTCATTCATCATACATTCTTATCTACTTGACACATATTATATCATTTAATCATAAGCAATTGTAATATACAAGTGGTGCCTTGATTCATTGAGATTTCCAACTTAGGCTATAAATGATTCCATCTGCTCCTCACGTCTCAGTCTTTGTCTTGGGTGAAATTTCTTTTACATCTTCTGCTTAACTCTTTCTTAGTTTGAGAAATTTCTCTCATGTCTAACTTAGAGAAATTTCTCTCACATCTAACTTTGCCATTTTGTTTATTTCTTTAGCCTTCTTTTTCTTATTTCACATCATGATATAGGTCATGATCTATTGTAGAATCTAAGTAATGTTAAAGACTACTAATTTATCAAATAACTCATACGTAATAATCATTATCATCATCATTTCTTACTCTAATGCATATAATTTCATAAATAAAATATTCATTTAGCATATTTAGTGCATATCAAAATAATGATGCATGAATGCAACAAATGCATTGCAGATAATAAACATTATAATTAATTATAACGTCTTATTTCTTGTTAAACAAATCCTTATTCCACTATCATCATACCTCCATCATTTCTTCATATGTTTTTTTTAGCTTTGTGAAAGCTTAGGATCATTACTCCCACATAAGGCATAAAACCTACACATTATAAATAAATATGAAGAGTGATTTCTCAACTTACCATACAACATGACATTAAAGTTAGAGTTTAAAACTCCAAATTATAAAGTTAGAGTTTAAAACTCCAAATTATAACTTCTAGCTATTAACCATAAATATTTTATTTTAATCATGATGTAAACCTAAATCATGCCATTCTATGTAATAAATAGAGAGATTAACTCACCTAAGCCATCATCAACTTCAAAGCACCTATAAAATATCTTAGGGTTTTCATAAAGTAGGCCTCTAATAGTTCCACAACAATCAATAGTCATCAATAAACATTAATACACTTCTTATAATACATGAACATGTCATTTCTTAAAAGAATTGAGGTGTAACACCAAAATCTCCAAAATACCTGTGAAGCTTAAAGCTAGGGTTTTAAAATTTGAAGCTCACAAACTTTTTCTATCATGATCCAAAACTAGAGCCTAACCAGCTCTATGCAATTGGTAGGCTTAAGTACATTGAAAGTTATAACAATCCTAAAATGATCCATAACTCTTGTATAAAAATGGGCAAATCATAAATTTAATTTATTCTTAAACCGTTAAACACTATTCTTAATTTTTTACATGCCATGAACATAACCTTACTAATAACTTATATTATATAACACTTTGTAAATATTAGAAATTTAACTAATGTGAGTAAGAGAAGAAAAGCTTAACTACGCGAGTAAGAGAAGAAAAACTTAACTCTAACACATATTATTAAATCCTATATTTTATTTATCATTTCGTTTGCTTTTCTTTCTTTTTTTTTTTTTTCATTTGCTTAGACATTTATGTTTCTTTAAAATTATTGGCATAAAATATTTGTCCCATAAGTTATTTCTTAAAAGTCATGAGAGGTAGAGAAGGTCAAATTGATTCAATAATTATTTATTGTCAAATCTAGTATATTCATCAGTTACAACCACATAATCTCTTAGCTTTCTTTTATCTTAGTTATGTTTTACACATCCACTATTAACATAACTTGCATTATCAATTCTTGTATACATATGCAATGGCAAACTATAAATGCAAGATTACAAGATTTAATCATAGACATTGTATTCTATAAATCATTATTTCATATACAATTCAACAACTATTTTAAATACATTAAATTCTTACACAACCTTGGCAATTATGGAGAACACAAGTAGTGGCTATGTATAACAATGAAACAAAAACCTATCTAATTTAATCTTCAATTAGATAGCCTATAAAATAGTCTAAAGTGTTATCGTTGGCTGAGTTTAGGAGAACATAGTGAATAGTTATAATCCTTTATACTAACATTATCATGCATAATCATATACTCATGTGCCTTTTTATAATCATTCATTCATATGCATTTTTATTTATATGACATATATCATTGTAACTCAACCATAACATATAATAATATATATGGGTGACTTGAGTCCTTAAAATTCCTACTAGCATATTGTTAAATTTATTCATTACTTTACTTACATTAAACTTATTTTCCTTTAAAAACCTTTGAGAGTATATATCTCGAAAGCGTTAAAAGTTTATCTCTCAAAATTCTTAAGAGGGTGCCATAATTTGGGAGATTAACTCACCTAAACCAAAACTTATACATGGTAATTACAAAATTTATCTAAGGTTGGATCTCAATAATACAATAATTAACAATCGTCGATAATAAACTATAATAAAACTCTAATCATGTATAAACAAATCAAATTCTATAAGAAATTAGGATGATTCCTTACAACACCTAAAGAGACCTATAGAGCCCAAATAAGGTTTTTGAAGCGCAAAACATTTTAAAATTTCTAACCTATAAACCTAGTTCGTTGAGGTTAAGAAACATAATAAAAACCAAAATTGGTGGAGGAAAAAAATATTAAATCCATTTTTTCTAGTTTTGTCTCTTAAGAGCCCTAACCTTACCATATGTGTAACAACCATATTCATTTACATAACTCATATCATTCATGTCCAAAATACATATGCATAAAGGTTTTATCCATCCTACACATACAATCAAACATTTATTTGATGTACATATATGTATATGACATAAGGAGAGAGAGAGTTTGGATTCAGCCGGCGATCTGTGGTCTATATGTCTCAATGTAAAACTGAAAGCACCAAAGTGTCCAATTCCTATTCTTCAGTATCTGAAAAAAATTTTTGCGATTTGGTGAGTCTCGACTCAGTGAATAAAAACAATAATCAAATTCTCATGGCATAATCCATAATCAAATATCATCAAGATACATTGCAAGTATAACAATTAACTATGTAAGTGAAAATGCAATAGCTTTGTTTTTGTTGTGACCAAGCAAGGCAAACAATGCTTCTGGGATATTCATGTGATTCATGTAACATATGCTTTGGGACCTATTGGTCCATCTTCCTGTAATTCTTTTGACATATGATTTGGGACCTGTTGGTCCATCTTCCTGTGATTTGCAAGTGTTTGACAAGTCAGTCACAACGCCTTTTTAGTTCCATATGCAAGTGCTTATTCACAAATGATATATCAAGTAATCGTTAAAAGCATTTGATTCTCACTTGGCCTATATTCCCATGTAACATGTAACAATTCAATCATATATATATGTAATAGAACATAATCATATTATACCTATGTAACATGTAACAATTCAATCATTCTCACTTGACTTATATTTTCATGTAACATGAAATAATTCAATCATATATACATGTAATAACACATAATCAAATTATAAAATTATCATACACACACATTGAATTCAATTATGGTTTCTACTCACCTTTTGCTGTTACCGACCTTTACAGTAGGTTTGGTTCCCTCTCTATGGTTTCCTCAAAGTTTTGAGACCCTAGAATTTGATACATCCATGGTTACAAGTATGTCAAAATGATTATGAATGCTTGGTGCATAATCCATGCAAGTGGACCTATGTTTATGCATATATTCCTAATAGGGCAGCCTGAGCATGCTACACTCTCACTGCAATAACTCTAGATATACTCATCCAATTGACTTGATTCTTTTTTTCAAACAAACTAGACACATAAACACACAACATATTCAAATTTCAGGTCAGTATCAGACACACACAAAATGTGGTGAATTTTTAAATGTTGTCCTGTTGCAGTGTCCTCTCAGTCTGAGTAGGTCTTACTCTCTTGGGTGTATCTTAAACTGTACACATCTAATTGAAATGATAATCTACCATTAGTTACAAATGAAGGAAAATTTTTCATGTTTTGCTCATTATCTAATTCAGTCTATAAGGTCACCAAAATAAAGGACCAATCTCAGGATGTGCAGGTTTGTAACATGTTGCCAACCAGTCATCATGAAGGGACAACATTTCAACATCCTTGCTGAATTTGGCAAACCTATTTCACAAGTATGTACATAATACATAAATGTACAACTTTCAAGTTTGGAAAATCATCAAATTCTGAATCTATGGCCATCAAATACTTGGAAAACAGATTCAAAAGAAAGATGGGTTTCACTCCAGTATAGAGTCAGTCCCAATTAATGAGCCATAACTCTTTCCACACAGCAAATCAATCAAAACTGGTTTATAGGTGTTTAGAGAGGGCATAATCCTACAAATTTGATGTTTTACACAGAAGGCTGAGATCATCTTGGTTCAAATTTGACCTAGTCCTACTGAAGGGGTCATATCTCCTCACATACACAAAATCAAGCAAAACTGTTTCATACACATTTATATGAGACATAAAGCTACAACTTTCATATTTT
>CATIWR010211103.1:0-55833 GCA_949677035.1 Omphalea diandra | reverse complement strand
TATATATATATATATATATATATAAAATTTTGGCATAAAAAAGCATGGGATGATGTAGATTACAACAACTGAAGACCTTTGTTCCCCATTTTTAGCTATAATTTAGGTTTAAAAGTTATTTTTAGTGATATTCTCAGTCTTCTTTATGGCTAAGCTTTCATCCTCTTATCTCATTTATGCTTGAATGTGTGAATGGAAAGTGATGGGGGAAAGGCTACGAGGCTAATGACCTACAAACTCATCTTTAATTTTCCACCTATTTGATCTATATTATATCTTATTTCTTACTATACCACCTACACAACTTTTATAAGGGTGCACTTTATCCTTTCTTATGTCTAGGTTTACATTCTCTTCACCTTTTATTGTGTTGATTGTGAAGAGAAGTTGCTAGGAGGAAGTTACGACACCTATGACTCTTTGAATTGTTTTTACATTCTGCCAATTTGGTAAAACATGACATGCATTGTCACCATATGCTTACGCACTAGTTTAAAGGGTGTTTTCTACCCTCTCCCACGGCTAGAAGTGCACCTTTACTTTGCATTTAATGTGTTAGTTATGAATGAAAGTTGCAAAGGTGAGGTTTTGGACACCAAGGACCTCTTCCATATTTTGTCCATATGATGCATGATTAATTATATTATTACCCCTATGCACCCATCCCTTATGATATTATATACACCATGAATATGTTACATAGTCATTGGATGAGTATTTGAATGTATCTTTGTATTAGAGGTAGCATGACTTATGGGTTAATATCATACACTATTATTGTATACATTATGGGTATCTCATGATGAAGATCTAGTAACCCCACTAATGAGGTAAAAAAGGTTTTGACATTTGGCATTTGAATATTATTATTTTGAATAATGATTGCATAAACACTTATTTGATTATGTACTCCCATATCCTTATGGTGAATGTGTGTATCTATTTTGCTTAATGTGAATATGATGTTAGATGAATGATTAGGGTAGTTCTATCATAGGCTAGATCCCTAAATCTAGGTAACTTAGGAATGCCTAACCTCTTGCTTAAGTGTACCTAATTTTTGCACCCCATCTCTAATGGGGTAAAGATATGTTAGACCTTTTAATATACCTGTTTGGACTAAAATCCATCTTTGCTTAAAAATTTATCTCAACCAAAGTCAAGTGGCAACTCCAATCAAGCATTTGGGTTATTACCAAACTACTACCCCTTTAGGTTCCAAGTTGACCACTTGATTCACTATATAGGTTCTACTAATAAAAAAGCCTACCTTTAGATCCCTGATGTTCCTTTCATGAGTCATGACTTGGGGTTTTGACAAAGTATGATCTCAAGTCCTCTCGACCCTTTAATAATTAATAAAAAGTCTAAAAGTTGTAAGGAAGATTTCACTCATTAGAGTGAACATCGAGGATTTCACATTGGCGACTCCATTAAGGACTAATAAAATTAACTTTACATGATAAAAATCTATGGTTCAATTTTATAATTTTGGTTACATTGATGAATTATCCATTGCATTCAGTAAAATTACACATATCATGTGCACTACCTTTATATCTAGTCAATGGATTCTCTAAACTTAAGAACTAAACTCCATTTGAGCTAAGGAGTTTGTGTAGAGACCTTATCATTCCAAGCCAAGTACATGAAGGTATATGATAAATAGGAGGGAAAGTATATGATAACTATCCCTAATTTTACAAAAGCTATCTAGTTGGACTAGGTTGATTTAACCTAATTCATGGACCTCTTTTGATCTTGATAATAGAAATTGATCAATTCTAATACCTTCATTAAGTGTTGTTTTGCATATTATAAGTTCGATTTTTTCATTAGAAGTTGGATGGAGTTTAAAATCTCCAATAATGCAAAGATCATCCAAATTCGCCGCGAGTGTATTATAAATTGCAACCGCGAATCTATCATAAGGAAGGATGAAGTTAGGCCAGAGGAATTCGCGGATAACTTCGCTATCATGACAAATCCAAAGTTGGAAAAGCCTTAGTCACAGAAGAATTTATGGTGTGTGTCAAGCCTGAATCGTGACTGTGACTTTCATAATGACAAATGAGGGAACCAAAGCCAAAACTGTAGCTTACCAGTCCCAAGTGTCCGTTGAAGATCAAAAATCATGAGGGTAAAAGTTTATTCACAATCGCAACTTAAGCAGTTGAAGTTTTCTCTTCAAACAGAGGAATTTGCAGTTTCAGTTGCGTCCAAGGCATTGGTATCTCGTGACTGCGACTTTTCAGAGTGGTTAGAACACAACTATAATTTCCTGGATGACCAATAGAAAGCTGACACGTGGACTAGCTGTTAGACATAAATAGGGTTTTCCACCAAAATTTTTAGCTCCACTATGAAAATTGAAAATTTGCGATCGCAAAAAGGTAGTAGCGACCGAGACTTCAGCCTGACAAGCATTTAATGTTGAATCTGCCTAGCATATCTTGGAGATTTGTTGATAATTTTAGTCCAATGTCTCTTTGGTGGATATGAGCTATAAATACTCCACCAAACAGATGTAAATGAAAGAGAATTTATTAATTTGTAACCATACCCTTGAGAATGTGTTAAAGCCCATAGAAGGTCAAATGGCAAGAATAAGAGAGCCATGACAATTCTTCTAAGTCTCTCTCAAAGGAAGAGATTGAAAGAGTACAACACTGCCAAACAGCTCATGCCATATGGAAGACTCTAGAAAACTATTATGAGGGCACAACACTTGTGAAATCAAGTAGGTTGGAAATGTATGTGACAGAATGGGAGCTCTTCATGTTGAAAGACCATGAAAGCATCACTGAAATGACAAATATGCTCCTTTCTATTGTCACAAACATGAAGAAATTTGGAAGGACTCTCACCAACTGAGGTAAATATTAAAATCCTTAAAACTCTTCTATTAGATAAATTTGGTGCAAGAGTATGCAGCATTTAATAATCCAATCTGGAGATTGGGAAGGTTCCTACAGATGTTTTAATAGCAAACTCTTAACTCATGAGTTAGCCTTAAAAAAGGATGAAAAAATGAAGAAACTGAGGGGCCAAGGAGAAAAATTAGAAAAACTTGAAAAGCAAAACCTTGGCACTTAAATCTTCGGCCAAAGAGAAGGAAGTAGAAACTACCTCAAGTGAAGAAAATAGTGACAAAGAAGAAGGGGAACTAGCAATGCTCTCTAAAAGGACTATGGAGCTCATTAGAAGATGAAAGGAGAGATGAAACTTCAAGAGAGCTACTCCTAATCGTAAAGAGAGATCAACTAAAGTCACTTGTTATAAGTGTGGCAAGCAAGGCCACATCAAATATGATTGTCCTAAGTTAAAGAAGAAGAAGAAGAAATGGGACAAAGAGAAGAGAAAAAGCTTCAAAGTCACTTGGGATGATAGCTCAAGTGAGGATGAAAAGATTGCTAACATATGTTTCATGGCTCAAGATGACTCTCATAATGAGGTAAGCACTTCATCTCATTCTCATTTAGATTATGATAACTTAGATGATGTAAATGAAAAGTTTCTAGAAGCTCTCACTATGAGATGTGATAAGCATAAGCCACAAATAAAGTCTTACAAGAAAAAATGTTTAAAATTAGAGGATGATTATAAATCTCTCAATGATCTTGTAAGACAATTGAGAGCTTCAGATGATGAGCTCAAAAAATCTATGAAAAATCTTTCCAAGACATCAACATCTTTAGTTTCTTTGAGAAAAGAGAATGACTCCCTAAATGGAGAAGTCATTGAGCTTAGAAGCTTAATCTCTAAATTTCATAAGGGAAAGGAAGTCTTGGATACCCAAATAGTGTTACAATGGCCACCCTTAATTAGACATGGTTTAAGCTTCAATAGAGCCTCTTCATCCACATCATCACCTATTACATTCATTAAAGCATTAAAATCTCAAACCTCAAGTGTTGAGGTCATGGGGAAGAAAAGTGCTCTAAGCACTAAATTCCTAATGCCTAAAAGCAAAGGAAAATCACAAATGGCTCAAGGCCTACTTCAATAAAGGCCAATCATGCTTACATATATAACAAAAAGCATGCTCACACACACAAACACAAACAATTCTCTACTACTCCTCATCACTCATGCACTTGCATGCATTTACATAACCAAAGAATGAGAAGGCCTCCTACTTATACTAAGTTTATGCATAGGAAAAAGACTCACAAGTCTAAACTCCAATGTCACTATTACATGAAATATGGGCATATTAATATTCATTCTCATATTAGGAATGCTCACCTCAAATTAGAGGACCCTTCAACTCCTAACCTCTTGGGACCCCAGTATGCTTAGGTACCTAAGAAAAAGTTATTTTCTTGTATTGTGTAAGGATTTGTGGTAGCCACCAATAAATCAAGCAATTGGCATGTGGATAGTGGATGCTCTATGCATATGACGGGCAATAGGAAGCTATTCATGGCATTGAAAGAAAAAGAAGGTGGAAATGTCACATTTGGTAACAATGCTACGGGTAAGGTAACTGGCATTGCAACCATTGGCAAGAATGGTTGTTCTTTGATTGATAATGTTTTATTAGTTAATGGCTTACAACATAATTTGTTAAGTGTAAGTCAATTATGTGACAAAGGTAATAAAGTCATCTTTGATCCTAGAGAATGTTGACTCACCACATTAGTGGATGATGAGGTTGTTTTCAAGGGTGAAAGAAAAGGCAATACCTACTCAATTGACTTAGACAATTTGGCTAATGAATCTTTCAAGTGTCTTATATCTTTTAGTAATAAGGCTTGGTTAAGACATAAAAGGCTTGGACATGCAAGCATGGATCTACTACAAAGCCTATCAAAAGGAAAGTTAGTGGAAGGCCTTCCTAAGCTAAGTTTCACTAAAGACAAGACATGTGGTCCTTGCCAAATAGGGAAGCAACACCAAGCCTCCTACAAAGCTAAAAATGTTGTAAGTTCATCTAGACCCCTTCAACTAATTCATATAGACTTAATAGGACCTACTAGAAGTGCTAGCTTAGATGGAAAACATTATGCACTAGTCCTAGTTAATGATTATTCTAGGTTTACTTGGGTGTCCTTTCTAGCTTATAAGAATGATACTTTTGATGCTTTCAAAAGCTTTGCAAAAATAATTCAAAATGAAAAGGGTTACTTTATTTCTTCTATAAGAAGTGACTATGGAAAAGAATTTCAAAATGAGTCTTTTGAAACTTATTATTTAGAGAATGAAAATTTTCACAACTTTTCAACTCCTAGAACACCACAATAAAATGGTGTTGTAGAGAGGAAAAATAGAACACTAGTAGAAATGGCTAGAACCATGCTTAATGAGTATTCTTTACCGAATTACTTTTGGGCCGAAGCCATTAATACTTCGTGTTATATTGCAAATAGAGTTTTTAAAAGACTCATTCTCAATAAAACATCTTATAAGTTATGGAATGGTAGAAAACCCAAGATATCATACCTAAGAGTATTTGGATGTAAGTGTTATTTATTGAATACCAAGGATAATCTTGGGAAATTTGATTCCAAGACCAATGAAGATATATTCTTAGGTTATTCCACCTCTAGCAAGGCTTATAGAGTTTTTAATAAGAGTTTTATGGTATTTGAAGAGTCTACGAATGTTGTTTTTGATGAATCTAGCAAACTTGATTCTTGGGAAATGTATTTTTGTTGATGATCTTGTAGGTGACTAAAAAATTAGAGTTGGAAGATACTACAAGTAAATAGGATAAAGATGAGGAAGAAGGTGACTCATCAATAGTAGATGAGGAACCACAACATCAACAAGAAGTTGAGCCAAGTCAAGATCTACCCAGGGATTGGAGATTCCCCAAGGATCACCCTAAAGATTTGATTATTGGTGATACCTCTAAGGGTATAAGTACTAGATCTCAACTTAATCTTTCAGATAATAATCTTGGTTTTGTTTCTCAACTTGAGCCAAAGTCCATTTACGAAGCTATCAATGATGAAAGTTAGGTGATTGCTATGCAAGAGAAACTCAACCAATTTGAGAGAAATAAGATATAGGATCTTATCCCTAGGCCTAAAGAACACCCAATTGTAGGTTGCAAATGGGTGTTTAGGAACTAGTTAGATGAGTAAGGTTTCATCACTAGGAATAAAGCTAGATTGGTTACTAAAGGTTATAACCAAGAGGAAGACATATATTATGATGAAACATTTGCTCTCGTAGTAAGATTAGAGGCCATTAGGATTCTTTTAGCCTTTGCATGCCATATGAATTTTAAACTTTTTCAAATAGATGTAAAAAGTCCATTTTTAAATGGAGTAATTGAGGAGGAAGTTTATGTTGAACAACCTCCTGATTTTGAGTCTCATAATTTTCGTAATCATTTTTTTAAATTGAACAGAGCCTTGTATGGATTGAAAAAATCTCCAAGAGCTTGGTATGAAAGGCTTAGTTCATTTCTTTTGAAAAATGATTTTGAAAAAGGAAAGGTGGACACTACATTGTTTGTTAAAAGGCACAAGCATGATACATTTATTATACAAATTTTTGTTGATGATATCATTTTTTATGCTACTAATGAATCTCTTTGTGAGGATTTTGCTAAATGTATGACGAGGGAATTCAAAATGAGCATGATGGGAGAGCTCAAGTTCTTTCTTGGTTTACAAATCAAGCAAACCAAAGAAGGGATCTTCATCAATCAAGCCAAATACACAAAAGTGATACTCAAGAAGTTTGGCATGGATAGTTGCAAAGTAGCAAAAACCCCCATGAATGGTACCATCAAGTTGAACAAAAATGAATCGGGTAAGACGGTAGATGAAAAGAGATATCGAGGTATGATCGGATCTCTACTTTATCTAACTGCTTCTAGGCCTAATATTATGTTTAGCATATGCATGTGTGCTAGGTTCCAATCCTTTCATAAAGAATCACATTTAAATGTTGTTAACAGAATTTTCAAATATTTGCATGGCACATTAAACTTAAGTTTATGATATCCTAGGGACTCATCTTTTAGTCTCATAGGTTATTCAGATGTTGATTATGTAGGTAGTCTTTTAGATATAAAGAGCACTTTTGGAACTTGCTAATTTATAGGAGAATGTCTAGTATCTTGGTTTAGCAAAAAGCATGTTTCAGTTGCCTTATCCACCATGAAAGCCAAGTGTGTAGCTGTGGGTTGTTGGTGCACCTAAGTCCTTTAGATGAAACAATAATGAAAGTATTTGGGCAAAGTGATTGATCATATTCCCATTAAATGTGATAACACTAGTGTTATCAATCTCTCTAAGAATCCCATTCAACACTCTAGGATTAAACACATAGACATTAGACACCGTTTTCTTGGAGATCATGTCCAAAAGGGTGATGTTATGTTAGAATTTATTGACATAAATCATCAACTTGCAGATATTTTCACTAAACCTCTCGATAAAGAAAGATTGAACTTCATTAAGAGAGAATTGGGAATGATTGATGGAAGCTCCTTAAAGTAAAAATTTTAATCTTATGTGTTGATTGTTTTTGATACTTGATCTTTTTAAGATGTCTTAATTTTAATTGCAATTATGCTTTTCTATGACATATTGAAATAAATTAAGCATCAACAAGTGGATTACAACTTTGAATTTCTCAACAACTTAATTCTTCTTATCCTTGATGCCTCGTAATTCGCAGTCGTCATCCATTGTTCATGATTGTGAATTAACAGTCCATGTAAATCAACTGACAAACGTCAATTCGCGGTCGTGATAATCATTCTCCACTGAGAATTTGGTCAAGATTTCAAATTATTTACCATTGGAAGCACATATTCCTGAGGAATTTTTGTCCGTTGCTCACATTTTTTGGAAATTGCGATCTCGATTCATAAATTTGTGAACGCGAATTTGAGTAACTGCTAAACCATTAAGTGATTTGACTGCCAACCGTTTCTATCTCTTCATAAATCCATTTTTTGCCATTTACAGAGTCTTCAAATGGCTATAAATAACCCCTAAAACAGTAATAATCCTCACTTCATGTAATCCTTATCATTTCTCTCTTCCAAATTCCTCAAATTCTCAAATCTTCTCCAATGGCTCCCAAGAAAATTTTCAGAGCAGAAAAAGGCAAGGCCATTGCTCAACCTTCTGCTCATTCAGCACTTCATCTCATAAAGGGCATTACCAAGGAGGAAAAGGAATGCTACAAAGCAAATTCCTCTAAAACACTCCCCAATAAAATTCCTTCAACTTTCATGTTAGAGATGTTTGGGCTTAAAAAAGAAATTCGTGCATTCCTATCGAACTTGGGCTGGATTGAGTTTCTCTTCCTAGATGAACCTAGATATGAAGAAGTGGTTAGAGAGTTCATGTGCACGGTATAACTCAGTCGCAAAGCAAAATCGAAAGCAGGTTAATATGGGTTAGCTTTTCAGGCTTTTGGTGATCCCCACTTTATTACCTTTGAACAACTTTCCTCCCTTTTAATCTCCAATTCAGAGAAAATATCCCTTTCATTATCTCCGCTCTTGATATCATCTATTCCAAATTTTGGTAAAAAATTTCTATTGAAACCAAACATGACCCGAAAACCTCATTAGCCAAATACATAAAAACCCTACCTCTTTTAATGCTTCATCGTATCATCACCTTCTCCGTCAATGCTAAAGGTGATGGGAATGAGAAAGTATCGCAAAAAGACTTGGCCTTCCTATTATGCCTTGTCAAAGACAAACCCATTCAAATAGGTAGGTATCTTATGGATCAATTGATCCACATAAGCACCAAGCCGAAAAGCCAATTTATTTTTCCATCTCATATCACAACCATCTATCATTTTGTAAGGGCTCTTAATGAGGACAATGAAAAGTTCCTCACTAAGAAACTCCTTCCATCCTAAAATTTTCTTGATCTTACCTACCTAATCAATGCCAAAGCCATTGACCCAGATACATATGCCTATACTGTGGGTGCATTTAGGGCTAAAAAGATGGAATCCTCCCAAGCCACCAAAAGGAAGAGGCTTATTATTGAAAAAGGAGCCCTACTAATCCCTCCTCAACCTAAGCCTACAACAAAACTGTCTCTTGCCACCATCATCAATAAATTGGACAAGATGATAAGGATGATGAAGAGGAGATTCCTTTCTCTCTCACATCTTCATAGTGACATGGTGGACTTGCAAGAGAAGATGGGAGTTCCTCCATGAAATCTTCCGGACTTTACTGAGTTTGAAGATACTCAAGAAGAAGAAAGACATGATGAAGTTGAAGATGGAGATGAAGTAAAAGATGGAAATAATGAAGAAGAATAAGAAATTTTTGGAGATGATGATGATTCTCCTACTTTATAGTATAAGATCTCTTTGTATTTTTTTTTTCTTTTTATTTTTTGAATGAAAAAATTGTGATCCCACAACTTGTTATGAATATATATATATATATATATATATAAAGTGTTTGTTATTTGACATTTTTTATCTTATTGTGATTGTTTTATTTCACTTTGTTATGCATTTGCTCCCTATGAATACTTGTCTATTTATCTTTATGCAATTGCTCTTTTCCCCTTACCCTCTGTTTAATCTTGCCAAAGGGTGAGAGATAGAATCAAGAAATAATTAAAGGGGGAGAGAAAATAATAGCATAAGTTGAGGGGGAATATTATACTTATCATACTTAGAATTTTTAAGAATTTTTACTTTGATTGTTTGCAAGTCATACTTATCATACTAAGTGTATATTGAACAATTTACCATTCCAACTTCTCAACTTCAAAACTCATGCATTTATTTTCCCTTAGGATCAGTCTAAGTTGTCAAAATCAAAAAGGGGGAGATTGTTGGACTAGGTTGATTTAACCTAGGTCCTGAACCTCTTTTGATCTTGACAATAGAGATTGATCAATTGTAATACTTTCATTAAGTGTTGTTTTGTAGATTTTAAGTTAGATTTTTTCATTATAAGTTGGATGGAGTTCAAAATCTCAAATAATGCAAAGATCATTCAAATTTGCGGCAAGTGTATTGTAAATAGCGACTGCGAATCAGTCACAAAGAATGATGAAGCTAGGCCAGAGGAATTTGCGAACAACTTCACTGTTGTGACACATCCAAAGTTGGCAAAAGCCTTAGTCATAGGAGAATTTACGGTGCGTGTCATGCCTGAGTCATGACCGCGACTTTCATAGTGGTAAAGGAGGGAACAAAAGCCACAACCGCATCTTGCCAAGTGTCCCAAGTGTTCGTTGAAGATTAAAAATCACGAGGGCAAAAGTTTATTCGTGATCGCAACTTAAGCAGTTGAAGTTTTCTCTTTAAACAAAGGAATTTACGATCTTAGTCTCGCCTAAGGCATTGGTATCTCGCGATCGTGACTTTTGAGAGTGGTTAGAACACAACAGCTATATTTTCCTGGATGACCAACAGAAAGCTGACTCGCACAAATGGGGTTTTCTGCAGAAATTTTTTGCTCCACTATGGAAATTGAAAATTCGCGACCACAAAAAGGTAGTAGCAACCGCGACTTCAGCTTGACAAGCATTTAATGCAGAATCTGCGTAACACATCTTAGAGATTTGTTGATAGTTTTAGTCCAACGTCTCTTTGGTGGATATGAGCTATAAATACTCCACCAAACAGATGTAAATGCAAGAGAATTCATTAATTTGTAACCATACTCTTACTAATTTGCTACTCAATCTTTCAATTCTCATTTTTGCTTTAGTGATTGTTTAGTGTGAGCAATAAACACCATTGTAAGAGGTTTTAGTATAACCCTTGAAAACACTTGTATGAGGTTTTAGTATGAGCCTTGAAAACACTTGTGAGAGGTTTTAATGTGAGCCTTGATAACACTTGCAAGAGGTTTTATATGAGCCTAAAAAACACAAGTTGTAAAAGTTTAGTGTGAGCTTGGAAACACCTTTTTGAGTTGAATGAAATACCCAATTGTAGAAAATTGAGGAGTGGACGTAGGGTTGGTTAACACCCGAACCACTATAAACTCCTATGTCTATTACTCTCTTATTCTGTTCAACTTCTTAAACACCTTATTTCTCATTTTATTTTTTAATTGAACACCAATTCAACCCTCCTTCTTGATGCCCTAGGCCAACAGTAATCCACTAAACCTATAAGTTAATGTAGGAACTCTGACACTATAGAAAAGATACCTTTCTTATTTGATTACATTTCTCTAAATCAGGGTGAAAACCTCTAAAGAGCATAAAACATGAATCATGTAACTCTATCCCCCTCTTAATGTAAATATTTATGTATATCCCAATCTTTGCTATGTAAAGAAAACCTTTTAATGTAATTTGTTCCCTTAGTCCCTTTATCAATATAATGTCTATGTAACATCTTATTCCTTTATTTATGTAAAGAGAATTCATTTTTGTAAACATTTATGTATGTCTTAATCATCGTTGTATATAAAAAATGTGTAATGCTTTTTAGAACTTCCATCTTATCTAGTTTGAAGGACCATGCAAATTCATTATCCCCTATTGATAAATGAATGGATCATTCCTAAGAAAAAGCCACTGAACCTTGTGTGTGAGAGGAATAAGGTTGAAAGAATATGTGTCATATATGAATAACATGAGCATTTTATGCTTACATGCATAATTTAACCTATCCACACATCTTTCAACCATTATCACTCCATCTAGACATTTTTTAAAATAGGAGAAGGAGAATATTAGTTAGCAAAAATAAGAAACTAAGTCTTATACTCAACACAAAACTATAACAGACATGGAATCAGCAGATTAGGTAGCTCAATTGTAACCAATGGAAAAAAATAAGGGCAGAGTTTAATTAAATTATGGAAGATCATGTTTTATAAGTGATCTAATAGTGCATGAATGGGATCTTAGAAAATATAATCAAATATCTTTAATAGAGTTGATAAAGGAAAGATTGAATAGAGGCCTCACCCTCAGTATTCATAAATGATGACTTATTTGGAATATAGGATTATCATAAGCAAAAAGCCATTAAGAAAAGAGATATCATAATACTAACACCAGAGAAAGATAGGAAGCATCAAGAAAATGCTAGGTTAGATGTCCTTGCTAAGCAGCTTGAATGGATTAGGGAGATTAGAATGAATTATTAAGGGTTTTTTAGGAATATTATGCCTACAACTCAAAAATAGAATTCATTCTTTAAGACTTGAAAGCTCTAAAATTGAATAATAGGGAAATATGAAAAGATTACCTAGGGAGATAGAAAAAGATGGTTGTAGAGTTAAGACAAGGTCAATAAAAAAAAAAGGCTAGTCAAAATGATCATCAAGGGTTCTTTACTAGGAATTGGGATGTGCATCTGTGGTATGTTGGTGAAGACTTTAAAGATTTAAGGGAAGCTATAACATAAGTAGACGATCTAGACTCAAACTCTATTTAAGATAAAGGAACTTCCAGTTATATGGGCAATTTGATGAACATAAGGCTATTGATATGAATTTGATACACTTATCGAGGCAATTCGTAAATTTAAGCATAACAATTTTTAAGACTTATTAGAGACTCTAAAAGAAGGGGCTTATGCGACCATTGACACTGAGGCCATAATAGAACCCTTTACCAAGAGGTTACAATGCCAACACCTATTATGCTTTCCATCTGGGTGTTGGTCATCACATAGATGATTGTTACAAACTTTGCCATGAGATCTAAGACTTCAATAACTTTAAGAACATTGTTTCACCCACCACTAGGACAGTTGAGCATCATAGGAAACCCTTTTTCTAAATTATCAAAATATGCCACCTCCCACTCAGAGAACTTGTATGATTTACTTTGAGATCAATGAAAAGGTTGTGATAAGAACCTTTGAGGAGATCACACTAACAAGTAGTGTTATAATGGTATCTTAAATTAATCTATAAGAAAGTTACGATATGAGGGCAGAAAATATTAATAAAAAGATAAATGCATAAAGGATAATGATAAGGAGAAAGTACAAACTCAAGTAAACTATGTAACTAGGAGTGAAAGGTTTTACTCAGATAAGGAGATGAATAAAAAATCCTATATAGAGAAAAAACTTGAGTAGCCTCTAGATAAGGAAAGAAATAAAAAAGTGTTGTATTAAGGAAATTGAAAGAAGATACCTACACAAACCAATGTATGGGAATTGTCGATATCCTCTAAAAAGTATATGAAGGTGATGTTTAAGGCATTATCTAGCTTACTTATATCTAGCGAGACATCACCCATTGAAGTAATTTCTTTAGTAAAGAACCTATATAAAGGAAAAGTTGTATTCACTTATGAGGATTCACTATTAAAAGGGAAGAGCCATAATATAGTACTATTCATTAGGGTTGAGGTTAAAGGAAAACAAACTTATTATGTTATAATGGATGATAACTCAAGAATTAACATATGCCTATTAAAGCTATTATTGAAGTTTGAAATTACAATTATAGGCCTGGACTTCAGAGATAATTATTTGAGCATATGATGATAGTAAGAGGCTAATTATAGGAACTATTAAAAACTTAGTAAAGATAGGGGTTATATAGTTAATGATGGAGTTCACATTCATGGACATTTTATTAACCTTTCCATTAATATTAGGAAGGCAATGGTAAGTATTATTCACTTTGCACTAGAAGGTAAAGATCTTATATAAAGGAGAGGCAATTACCATTCGTGTTAGGTTGGCAAAGATGGTTTTAGTTTTAAGTAACACTTTACCACATTTAAAGGGATTCCAAATAGTAAGCATTACTCATGAGTCATGGATCCTAAAGGTGGCTAGTATCATGCAAAAGATGAGTTTCCTACTAAGGAAAAGACTTACAAAGAATGTCATTAAGATCTTAGAATTTTCTTAACATTTTTATAAAAATTTATCAGAGTAAAGTTAGGATCCTATAAGGGGAAAAGATAAGTTTAAGGTTAAGGATCCTTAAAGGCCACTATCGAAATACTTCATAAAAAAAGAAAGGCAGTGGAAGAAGAAGAATAAAAGGATGTCTGACTAGGTTGGAACTTCATATATGACTTAGAATACCTTTTTTAGAAATATGTATATCGGTATTGTCAAGTCCAGGATCGAAGAAAGCTCAAAAATAAAAACAACTAAAAGGAAGGGTCATAAACTTAATGGCATTACTAAAGAATAAGAAGAAGAAGCTTTGGTTTTAAAAGTTAAAAGTAAAGAAAAAAGAAACCCTATGTTGGCCCTTGTGCACCAAAAAGGGAGTTGAATTGGTAGAAAATTTAATTTTAATAAGAAGATAAATAATTAAAGGATTAAGAGTAAGGGAAAAAAAAAGAACAACACAAAATAATTTATAGTGGTTTGGGTGTTAACCAATTGTACATCCACTCTTCAATTCACCAATTGGGTATTTTGCTAACTTTTTTTATATTTCATAAGCTCATACAAAACTTAATGTTTAGGCTCACACCCAACCTTAATTACACTTGTGTTTAAGGTTAACAAACAACCTTATAAGACTTTTACTCACTAAAGGCTCACTCTAAGACCCAAAACCTAGTGTTTAAGGTGCACACATAACTTTTTATAAATAATGAATGCTCTCAACAACTAAAGTACATAAGTAATTAAGAGAGAATTGAGAAATCAAATTATAAGATTTCAGACATAATAAATGTTGATTATCTTGCATTCAAGGCCATTTAATGGAGTATGTATAAGTTTAACCACCAAAGAGTCGTTACTTAAAAAACTATGTGCAAATCTCTAAGATTGGTTAGGTAATTCTACTTTAATGTTTGTCAGATAAATTTCATTGTTAAGATTGGATAATCACGGTTGTGATATGCTTTTCATGTTGAGAATTTATCTTTTGTGGTCAAAATCTTCAAATGTATCTAACAACCATTGGTTCTTGAAAACCAACCATTGGAGCCATTTACTTTTTGCAAAAGTCTCGATCACAAATAGAAGGTCATAATCATAATCAAAGATAGTGCTGGATTGGTGGATTATGAGCTTCATCACAAAACAAACTAGCCTTTTTTAGTTTAATCTTGAAATTAGGTTATGGTCGTGATCTTTAAAATCCAAACGGCTCCTCAAACATATGGCATACTTTAACAGGCTTCCCAAGAGATTTTTAAAGCGCTTTTGAAGAGTTTTGAACGTCACAGTCACGAGCCAACCGCAATGTAAACTTCAAATCAAATTGAAGATTTGAGTTCCATTATTTTTAGTGAATTATGGTCAAGATAGGTAAAATGGCAATTATGAGCTAGGTCTTAGTCACAATTCTCTTGTCTTAGGCATCAATTACAAGCCAATTTTAAGACTTAGAGATTTTTCAATTTTATTTGACTTTCCACTTAATTCTTATATTATTTTTTACAAGAACAATACTTAACACAAGCATTAAAACTTTTCAATCTATATTGTCAAGATCAAAAGAGAGTTTTGACTTAAGTTTGACTAACCTAATCCAACAATCTCCCCCTTTTTTATTTTGACAATCTACAAATAACCTTTAACGTGCAAATTCTTATAGATTTTAAGTGTTTGGAAGTCAAATTAGAGTTAGAAGATATGGATCCTTAGATATGCAAATTGTTCAATAAACACAAAATGAGTATTAAAATATAAAAACAAAAAGCAGATAACCACCAAAGTAAAGAAAACTTTCTGTAACATCCTTATACTCATTCATTAGTAGCCTTACATGAACATATTCATTTTATAAATAATTTGAAATTCCACTTGAACATATGAATTGGATAAATCATCATTCCAATATGTGAATTTGATAAGCATGATGATGATACTTAGGGCACTTGAGTATAGGTGCGAGGTTTGCATCATTACATGGTAAATTATCACATGTTGTGTGCATATTATAATATCATAAATAATGAAACTTTATAGTGTAAGTATAAGGAGCATATAAGGATTAAGAGATGGATGGAAGTGATGAAGGAATGAAGAAGAGAGACTAAAAGAGGAAAATGGAACTTCCAACCAATTGTAGTGAGCCACCATGATTATTATCCTAATAGAGTAGGTATACAAATTAAATTTCTCTTCCTTTAGGATAATATTAGAGAGGTAAAAATGTGAGGGGCAATAAAAGAAAGAGAAAGTTAAGGAAGGAATGAAGGAAGGAAGGAAGAAGAAGAAGAAGAAGTAAGCTACCTAGGAGGAACCCTAAGCTTTTCTAGTTTTGGAAAAAGAGGTAAGTGATTTATTCTTCTTTCCATATGAAATTCCTCCCTTATAACATGTTAAACATCCATTATTAGAAAGAACTATGGAGTAAATTGAGGTAGTGTTCTTGTATGGAGGTTGAAGCTCAAAAGAAATGAGAGCTTATTGTGTTGGTTTTATTGTTAGAGCATATTGTTACACCCATAATTTAATAACCTTAAAAGAGAAATTAGGAAGTTCAAAACATGAAATTTGTAGTTTTATGCCTCATCTAAATGCATGTGAAATAGTTTTCCTTGATATGGTGTGTGCGAAAAGTTATGGCTCCTTCATTAGGGCTAGTTCACAATAAATTGAAATCTCCTTAGTCTAGTTGTTTTCATATATTTTAATGAACTTATGTGTTGATTTATACAAATTGAAAATTATGTAATTTATAGGTCTAGATCCTCTATAAATTTCTATAAAATATTTATGCTTAATTTTTTGTGTGGAAAGAGATATTCATGTTTGATTATGACTAACCCTAAACTTGATCAAACCTATCTTAACTCTTAATTATGTTCTCTCAGAATTTGATTGACATATAATTGGAATTTTGTGATGTGTCAAACTTGAAAGTTTCATATTTATACATTCTTGTAAAATAGTTTTGCCAAATATATTGTGGGTGAGGAGATATTGCTCCTTCATCATGTTTGATTCTCAACATGTTGAAACCTGCTCACCCTAAGATTGACCATTTATTTTGGTGAAATTATATACTAAATTTGACAATGTGTAAGAAATTACAAATGTTCCTTTATGTGTCATATAGCTTATGGTAAATCATTTTTACAATTGGATTAGTACAAATTCAGATATGGCCAAGAATGTAAGACCTACTCAGGCTATAATCACATTGAAGTAAAGCAGAATTTAAAAATTCACCACTTTTTCTATAGGCCTCATAATGTCATGAATTTTGACTTTGTTATATCATTATCTGTCTATTTTATGTGAAAAAAAGAATGATGTCATTTGGATAAGTATAGACATATTTATTATAGTTAGAGTGTAGCAAGGTCAGGCATATATACATGAAAAGAAAATAGGCATAATAGTAAATCCACTTGCATAGAACATGACCATAGTTTCATACCATGCATGCAAACTCTTTTTTACATTTTATAATGATATATATATATATATATATATATATATATATATATATATATCAAATTTTAAGATCTCAACACATTGAGGAAGCCCAAGAAAGGTTCAAATCTACCATAGAGGTTGGTTGCTTCAAAGGTGAGTAAAAGTCATAATTGCATTCTAATGTATTTGTGTGATGATTTTATGATATGGTTGTGTTCTATTATGTGTATATGTTATTGAATTGTGACATTTTACATGTGAGTATAATTCAAGTGAAATTATATGATCTTAATGATTACTTGGTATACAATTGTGAATGAACACTTGCATATGGAACTAAAAGGATGTTCTTACCAGCTTGTCAAACACTTGTAAATCTCTTGGAAAATGAACCAATATGTCCTATTATAGCACATGTTATTGATTAAATCAATTACATGTTATATGTTGGCCAACAAAATCAAATGTCACTTGAATCACATGAATTCCCAAGAGTCGTGTTTGCCTTGTAAGGTCATGACCAAATTAAATAATTTGTTACATTTGCACTTACATAAGTTAATACTTGTACTTATATTGTATCTTAATAATTGATTATTGATTGTGTCATTAGAATATGAATGATTAATATTTTTGTTCACTGAGTTGTGAATAACCAAATTGTAATTATTTTTCAGATAGTGAAGCATAAAGTTTAAGCGTTTGAAAGCATAGAGTTTTGCATATAGACACATGGAGTGCAAGTCATCGGCTAGATTTTCACTCTTTCTCTCTCTTTGTGCCATGTACATATACCTAGTTAAGAATCAGTTTATAGTTCTCAACATTAAATGGGTTAACATATATGTACATTAAACATTTGTTGAGTTGTGTATGAATGATAAGTTAACCTTTATGCATATAAATTTTTAGACATTAATACCATGCTTAATAAATATAAATGGGTGTTGTAGTTTTTAATATCAGAGTAAGGATAAGTTCCATTAGGACATACATATGAACATGACATGACTTTTGCATTGTTATGCATTATCATATATCATAGTCTTATTTATCTATAGGGCATTAGCAGAGGGTAGTCATGTTAGTACCCATGACTCACCAAGAAGAGAGGAGTCAACCGATTTGCATTCTATAAAAGTGTTATACCAACCATTAAGAGATCAACCTACTAATAAAGTTAGATCTCCTACACATTCTTATGCATAATACATTTAGATTTCCTACACATTCTCATGCACAATACATACCATATGGGCAAACACAGTATAGAACTAGTGAACATATAGTGCAGGGTCCCAAAAATCAAAGACCAAGAAGGTTTGACAAATTGACAAAACATGGTGCAGTTGACTTTTATGGTACTACATATCCAATAATGGTAGAGAACTAACTAAAAAGAACAAAGAAAGTTTTAAATTTAATGGAATATACACCAAAACAAAAGTTTGATTATACAGCGTCATTATTACAAGGGGATACATATGATTGGTAGGAAACTATTTCAGGGAATGATGTCTAGCCTCTAGTGCTTACATGAGATGATTTTGTTTGTGAGCTCAATAATAAATACATGTAAGAAGTGCATAAAGATGACAAAATAAGAGAATTTATTGATTTGAAATAAGGGGAGATGACTATAGTTGAGTATGAGGTAAGGTTTAATCAATTATCTCATTGCATCATTTTATGGTGGCCACTAACAAAGACAAATGTTGAAAGTTTGATGAGGGATTGAGATATGAGATCAGAAGCAAGATCACAGTTGTAGATCTTGAGAGTTATACCAAGCTAAAAGCTACTGCAATCAGGGTGAAAAGATTATAAAAAGAAAGGACAAAACAACGAGTAAAAAAGGGGTCTACTGAGTTTATGGGAGATTTTACCAAAAAGAAAGGCAAATGTGGAGATTATAAGCCATCACAGTCTAGTACAAGGGGTGGTTACTCTAGATATAGAGGCAAGGAATTAGGAGTTTCATCTTATGCAGGTAGAGGCAAGCTATGTAACAATAACCCTCATGTGTACAATTTAGGATATGGGTGAATGTAGGAAACTAATTGGTGGGTGCTACTTTTATGGGTCTTTTGATCATATGCTTAGAGATTATCTTGAAAGATCTAGAATGTCAGAGAGGGGCAGAGGTAAAGCTACATCAAAATCCACTGTTAAGTTTCAAAAACAAGTGGAGTTGGAGTATCATTTGGCATAGATAGAGGTAGAGGCAGAATAACCATAGTTGGTCAAGGTATGAAAAGATCAGAATGTTAGAGTTCTAGACCCCTAACACAGGCTAGAGTTTTTCCCATAATTAGATAAGAAGCCATTACTGCTCTGGAAGTTATCACTAGTAAAAAAAATTTCTATGATTTATAAGTTGATGAATTAATTGATCCTGGCTCCACGCTCTCATTCATTTCATTGAACATGGCATCCCAATTGAGTAGTAAGCATCAACCTTTAGGTTTTAACTTATATATGAGTACTTCTATGAGAGATATGATGATTGTGGATAAGGTATGTCATGATTATGTGATTCGCATTGTTGACATTGAGCTGAATGCTGATCTAGTATTATTGCCACTCTATGAATTTGATGTAACACTGGATATGGATTGGTTGACCAAATATCATGCATTAGTGAATTATTTTACTAAGGAAGTTATTTTGAAATCTCCAAATCATATAAGAGTTGTGTTTCAAGGGGAAAGACAATTGTAAGAACTACTTGAAAGGGAGTCATCAGACCTAGTGTGTCATCTTGGAGGCTCCAATGTTATTTGTTAAAAAGAAAGATAGGACAATGAGACTGTGTATTGATTATAAGCAGTTAGATCAGGTTACTATGAAGAAAAAATATTCTTTGCCAAAAATAGATGATTTGTTTGACCAGTTACAAAGAGCACAAGTGTCTTCTAAAATTGACTTGAAAGTGGATGATTATCAGCTCAAAATTTCAAAGGCAAATGTATCAAAGATTGCTTTTTGAACCAGGTATGGCCATTATGAATTTTTGGCGATGCTATTTGGTTTGACTAATGCACCAACTGCATTCATGACTCTTATGAACAAAGTGTTTCAACCTTACTTAGATAGATTTATAATTGTGTTCATTAATAACATACTTGTGTATTCAAGAAGCTAAAAGGAGCATGAATAACATTTGAGGATTATATTACAAATTCTAAGAGAAAAAATAATTGTTTGCTAAATTAAGCAAGTGCCAGCTTTGGATTGATAATATGGTATTTTTGGGACATATAGTTTCTAAAAAGGGCATTGAGGTGGATCCAAACAAAATTGAAGCAATAGTAAAATAGGAAACTCCAAAGAGTGCTACAGAAGTCTGAAGTTTCTTAGGACTAGCTGGGTATTATCATCGATTTATTGAAGGCTTTTCACTTATAGTTGCTCCTTTGACTAAGTTACTTCAAAAAAAAAATATAGCATTTCAGTGGTCTAAAGCATGTTAAGAGAGTTTTTATGAATTAACAGATAGATTGAAATATGCTCTAGTGTTAGCCATTCCTATAGGTAATAGAGGATTTGTAGTTTATAGTGATGCCCTTCATCAAGGTTTGGGATGTGTTTTAATACAACATGGTAAGATAATTGCATGTGCATCTAGACAACTGAAGCCTTATGAATTTTCTTACCCAATATATGACTTAGAATTTGTCATTATGTTTGCTTTGAAAATATTGAGACATTACTTGTATGGAGAAACTTTTTAGATATTTATGGATCACAAGAGCTTGAAGTATTTATTGAGCCAAAAAGAATTAAAAGAGATAAAAGTAGAGATCATAACTGCTAAAAGATTATGATTACACCATTGAGTTTCACCCAAGGAAGGCAAATGTGGTTGTTAATGCTTTGAGCAACAAATCAAAAATTAATATAGCTCATTTATAGGTATTTTCACTATTTTATTTAGTCCAATTACGAGCTATGAATGTGGAATTGAACATGAGAACGAATGGGGTATTAATTGCTACTTTTCAAGTAAGGATGTTAATGCTACATGAATGAATTAAAAAAGCACAAAATAAGGATCCAAAGTTATGAAAAATTATTAAAAAGGTAAAACAAGGGAGACATACTGATTTTGATATTCAAAATGATGCCTTAATGTTGGGATCTTGTATTTGTGTGCCTAACATGGATAACATGCAAAGAGAAATTCTAAAGGAAGCATATAATGCTTCATATGACATGCATCCAAGAATGACTAAAATATATAATACCCTGTGATCTTATTTTTGGTGGCCCAAAATGAAGAAAGATGTAACAACCTATGTTTCAATATGTTTGACTTGTCGACAGATCAAAACAGAACATTAAGCACCATTTGGAAAATTGAAACCATTGATGATTTTAGTATGGAAATTGGAGAGACAAACAATGGACTTTATATATGGTTTATTGAGAACTTTGAAGAAGAATGATGCCACATGGGTGATTATTAATTGAATAACTAAGTTAGCTCACTTTTTGCCTATTCGATAGGGTAACTCACTTGAAAACTTGGCCAAGAAATATGCAGATGAAATTGTCAAATTACATGGAGTTCTAGTGTCCATTGTATCAAACAAAGATCCATGATTTACATCTCGATTTTGGGTCAGTTTGCAAAAGGCTTTGGGCATCAAGTTGAATTTCAATACTATTTTTCATTCTTAGACAGATGGTCAATTAAAAAGGACAATTCAGACACTTGAAGACCTACTTTTAGATTGTGTGATAGGGTTCAAGGGTGCATGTGATTAATATATTACTTTGATTAAATTTGCTTATAATAATCATTACCCTAGTAGTATACAAATGGTACTATATAAAGCACTATATGAAAGAAAATGTTAAAGTCCTATCTATTGGGATAAATAAGGGATGCATGTTTTAAAAAGGCCAAAACTAGTGCAAGATACTATAGAGAAGGTGAAAGTAATCAAGAGCAAACTTAAAACAACACAAGATAGGCCAAAGAGTTATGCAAACCAACATAGAAAAGAAATGGAATATGAGCTGCAAGATAAAATTTTCCTTCAAATTTCACCATAAAAATGAATAATTTGATTTAGCAAGAAAGGGAAATTGAGACCTCGATACATAGAGCTATATGAGATCCTAGAAAGAATCTATTTATTGGCTTATAGGCTAGCATTACCCATAGAGATGGCTCATATTCATAATGTATTTCATTTGAGAATGCTCAAAAGTATTGGTTCTATCCTATATATATACTTAAGGATCCAACTATAAAAATTATAGATGATGTAAGTTATGTTGAAAAACTAGTGAAAATCATTAGTTATAAGACAAAATAGTTATGAAATTGAGAAATCCCTTTAGATAAGGTGTAATAAAGAAACCACTCATAAGAAGAGGCCACATGGGAAACCAAAGATAACATGAAATGACAATATCCACATTTGTTTATAGGTATTGAATTTTGAGGATGAAATTTTTTATAAAAGGGGAAGAAATGTAACATCTCTATCCTTATTCATTAACATCCTCACATGAACACATTCATTTCATAAAAGATTTGTAATCCCACATGAACATATGAATTAGATAAATGATCATTTAGATATGTGAATTTGATAAGCATGACAATAACACTTGTACCATTGCATTTAAGGCACTTAAGCATAGATGTGAGGTTTGCATCGCTGCATGGTAAATTATCACATGTTGTGTGCATGTTATAATATCATAAATAATGGTGTTTTAGAGCTTATGTAAAAGAAAAAGGAGCAAATAGGGATTAAGAGATGGATGAAGGTGATGAAAGAGTGAACAATAGGGATTAAAAGAGGAAAATTAAACTTCCAATCAATGGTAGTGAAGCACCATGATTTTTGTCCTATTAGAGTAGGTATACAATTAAATTTCTATTCCTTTAGGATCAGATTAGAGAGGTAAGAATTTTAGGGGTAGCACAAGAAACAGAGAATTAAGGAAGAAGAATAAGAAGAAGAGGGAGAAAAAGTAAGCTACCTAAGAAGGAACCCTAAACTTTTCTAGTTTTAGCAAAAAAGGTAAGTGATTTTATCTTATTCCTATATGAAATTACTCCCTCATAACATGTTAAACATACATGATTAGGAAGAATTATGGAGTAAATTGAGGTAGAGCTTGTGTATGGAGGTTAAAGCTCAAAAGAAACAAGAGCTTATTGTATTAGTTTTGTTGTTAGAGCAAATTGTTTCACCCATGATTTCATAACCCTAAAAGAGCAATTAGGGAAAGTGTAAATCATGAAAGTTTTAGCTTTATTCCACATCTAAATTCATGTGAAACATTTTTCCTTGATATGTTATGTGTGAAGAGCTATGGCTCCTTAATTGGGGTTAGTTCACAATGTACTGAAATCTCCTCAATCTGGTTATTTTCATATATTTTGATGACCTTATGTGTTAATTTAGACAAATTACAAAATATGAACTTTGTAGGTTATATCCCCTTTAAATTAGAATAAAACATTTTTTCTAAATTTGTTGTGTGGAAAGAGATATTCCTCTTTTATTGTGACTGACCATAAACCTTATGAAACTTGTTTCATCTTTTAATTTTGTTCTCTAAGAATTTGATGGCCATATAATTAGAATTTAATGATGTTCCAAATTTGAAAGTTGTATATTTATGTCTCATATACATTCCCATAAAATAGTTTTGCTAAATATATTATAGGTGAGGAGATATTAGTCCTTCATCGTGACCAATTTTCAACATGTAGAAATCTGCTCACTCTGAGATTAACCATTTATTTTGGTGACCTTATAGACTGAATTTGATAATGTGTTTTCAATGTTCCTTTATATGTTATGTAACTACTGGTAAATCATTTTTGCAATTGGATTTTGTACAATTTGAGATATTGCTAGGAATGTAAGACCTACTCAGACAGCAAACATATTAAACCATTGCATAATTCAAAAATTCACCATATTTTCTATAGGTCTTGTAATGAGATAAATTTTGACATATAATGAAATAAAATTTGACTATATTGTATGATTATGTTTTTAGTTTATATAAAAAAGGAATAAAGTCATTTGGATATGTATAGAAGGATTTATTGCAGTTAGAGCATATCAAGGTCAAGCTGTCGTACAAAAAAAAAAACATAAACATTAGGTTCGCTTGGATGGAACATAACCATAGTTGTATACCATGCATGCAAACTCATTTTGACATTTTATAATGATATATGTATCAAATGATATGATCTTAGCACAATGAGGAAGCCCAAGAGAGAGGTTCAAACCTACCATAGAGGTTGGTTGCTTTAAAGGTGAGTTAAATCAATAATTGGATTCTATTGTGTATGTGTTATGATTTTATGATATGGTTGTGTTCTACTATATGTATATGTGATTGAATTGTGACATTTTACTTGTGAGTACAAGTCAAGTGAGAATTATATGATCTTAATGATTACTTGGTATACCATTGTAAATGAACACTTGCATATAGAACTTAAGGATGTTGTGGCCGATTTGTCAAACACTTGTAAATCACTTACAAAATGGACTAATATGTCTTATTATGGCATATTTTATTGATTAAATGAATCACATGTTATATGTTGACTATCAAAATCAAATGTTAATTGAATTACATGAATGCTTGAGAGTAGTGTTTGCCTTGCAAGGTCATAATAAAATTAAATAATCTGTTACATTTGCACTTGCATAAGTTATTAGTTGTACTTATAATGCATCTTAATTATTGATTATTGACTGTGTCATTAGAATTTAATTATTAATTTTATTCACTAAGTCGTGACTCACAAATCGTAATTATTTTCAAATAGTAAAGCATAAGGTTATACTTAGTTAGGAATCATTTTGTGGTTACCAACATTAAATGGGTTAACATATGTGTACGTTGAACACCTATTAGGTTGTGTATGAATGATGAGTTAACCTTTATACATATGAATTTTTGGACATGGATACCATGTTTAATAAATGTATTTAGGTGTTACATTTTCACTAAGTATAATAACCTAATTCTAAAATTTCAAACTTAAACACATGCTTAATCACAAGATTGGGTTAAAAATTTGAAAATAGAAAATCATAAAACAAAGAAAAAAGGAAATGAAAGTGAAGCTAAAAAGTAAAAATGGAAAAACAAGAAAGAAAGCTAAAAGGATAGGAAAGGGTCATCATCTCCTTCTTCTTATTCTTGGTTTTCTTATTCATCTTCAGTATTCTTATCCTCAAAATTGGGAAGATAATAAGGAGTAATCTCCATTTTCTCTTAGATATCCACTATGTCACTATGAAGATGAGTTAAAAGCTTGAATTTTTGATTGATAGCCTGTAAAAGCTTATCAAGTTTTTTAACAATTATGGATAGTGAAATGGAAGGAGGAGGAGGAGGAGCTTGTACCACTTGTGTTAGTGGTGCTTCTTCACCTTTTTCAACTACAAACCTTTTTCATTTTTGTTATTAGAAGGTTTGTCGAAGTCTACCACCTTTAGCCCCAAGTAGATACTTATAGGTATATAGCCTAATTACTTTGGCATTTAAAAGGTAATTAAAGTTAAGGTAGTTTGTGTTTGGAAGGTTGGTGGCTTTGAAATACTTCTCATTTTATGGGGTTAGTGCTCCCAACTGCCTATAGATGGTTATGATGTGGAAGGAAAACAAAAGTTATCCATGTTTGGACTTTATTAAGTGAGCCAATTGGTCAATGAAGAACCTCCGATTTTGGATCAGTTTACCCTTAATGAGATAATAAAGAAAATAGAAGTCTTTTTAGGAAACTTTTTTATTCCCATCACCACAAGCAATTATAAAGAAGGTGATTATATGGTGAAAGAGCCAAAAGGTTATGGTATTAATGTTTTTGGCGAGTGAAGATTTGGAGTCATGGTAGGTTTCAATTGAAATCTAGCGCCAAAACTCACTAAGGTTAACGTGAAGAGAAGAAAGATTCCATGGAACATCATCACTAGTTTGGAAATTAAAAAGTGAGCAAGGAGAGGGGTAAGTGATGAAATAGGGCTAGCTAAAGCATCTAAACATAATGCTAAACATACCTTCTATAATGTAACAGCCTTGCTAATCTCCATTGTGGCTAGAAACTCTCAAGTGACTTCATCATACCCTGGTTCATCTTTAAAGATGAATTCTTCCCATACCAAATTGGAAAGATAGGCTTTGATCTCACCTTCAATCTTGAGAGATCAGAGAGCAAACTCAAATAGGATTTTGTTGTACATGATTATATTATTTTTTATGATCTCGTACCTTTTCTTTTATTATAGAGTGACTCCCTTCATGAGATGAAATAGTGGTTACCTAGTGGGAAAAGAGGTAGAAGTCATATGGCCTTTGCCTTTATTGGTGTCTCTTAATGGTTTTTTGAAGCCATGGTAAAAGACAGAGTTGAAGAGTGAAAGAGGAAGACATGTAAAAGAAGAGAGTTATGAGAATTGTAAGTGAAAGAAGGAGAATTAAAATAGGATGATAGAGGGAAAGTAAGAAAAGTGATGGAGGTTAATGGAAAATGGTTCAAATAGGTAGAAGAAGATTGAAAAAAAGGTTAAAAATAGATAATATTGTATTAAAGATGAATTTTTTTCAAATGGCCCATAAACTAAGTGATCAATTTTATATGTAGATGATTAATTCAAGCATTTGAATATGGAAAAACTCAATTTCATGTTAAATTAATTCATCTTATGATAAAAACATCACATCCAATAAAAATGTCATCATATAGACGTCAAACATACCAATTATCAATAAAACAATATGCGAACAATTGGGACCTTTTTCACCTAGAGAGCATTTATTAAGCATCTATAGTTTCTTTTTAATGAAGTTCATCATCTCTTCATTAAAGGTTTAGTGAAAATATCAGCTAATTAGTTGTTGGTGTTAATAAATTCTAACACCACACTACCATTTTGCACATAGGTCCCTTAAGAAATTATGTTTGATAGCTATATGCTTGCCTTTCGAATGTTGGATGGGATTCTTTGAAAGATTTATTACACTTATATTGTTACATTTGATAGAATGTGATCAACATTTTTACCATAGTCTTTGAGTTATTTTTTTCATCCAATGAACTTGAGTGCAATAATAATCCACTACCATATATTTCTCTTTGGTTATGGACAAGGAAATCAAAACTTGATTATTACTAAACCAAGAAACAAGACATTCACTAATAAATTTTTCAAGTTTTGAATATGCTCATTATGTTAAGTAAACTACTAGCATAATCTGCATCTGAATATCCAATCAAACTACAAGATGAGTTCCTGGGATACCATAAATCTCAATGCAATGCACTATACAAGTACTTCAAAATTCTTTTGGCCACATGCAAATGAGATTCTTTAGGGTATGATTGAAATGTTGTACATAAGCAAACACTATATATTATGTCAAATCTAGAAGCGATAAGATAGAAAAGCTAGCCAATCATACCTTTACACTTTTTGTCACTAATAGGCTTACCCAATTTACTTTTGTCAAGCTTAATTAATGAAACCATTGGTGTATTGGCTATCTTCTATCCATCCATCACAAATTTTTAGAGTAGCTCCTTTGTGTACTTAGATTGATTGATGAAGATTCCTTTTTTGCATTATTTGATTTGTAGATCAAGGAAAAATTTAAGCTCTCCCATCATGGTTATTTCAAACTCCCTAGTTATACATTAAGCAAAATCTTCACAAGCACTAATTATAATGTCATCAACATAAATTTGGACCATGAATGTATTCTTATTATGCTTTTTCACAAATAAAATATAAACCTTGCACTTTTCAAAATCATTTTTCAAAAGAAATTATCCAAGCCTTTCATTCCATGCTCTAAGAGTTTGTTTCAATCCATACAATGCCTTAGTTTATTTGAAAACATGATTCTACATATACTTCCTCTTCAATATAATCATTTAAAAATGCACTCATGGCATCCATTTGAAAGAGTTTGAAATTTATATGACATGCATATGCAAGAATAATCCTAATAGCCTCCAATCTTACATCCGTTACAAAATTTTCATTATAATCAATGCCTTTCTCTTAGTTGTATCCCTTGACAACGAATCTAGTGTATTCCTTATGATGGAACCTTGCTTATCCAACATATTTCTATATACCCATTTACATCCCTCAATTGGTTGATCTTTAGGTATTGGAACAAGCTCCCAGACTTTGTCCCTCAAATTGGTTGAGTTTATTTTGCATAGTAATCACACAACAATCATCATTAATAGCCTCATCAATTGATTTTTAGCTCAGTTTGACAAACAAAAGCAAGATTATTATCCAAGGCATTAAGTTGAGATATAGTACTGAGACTTTTTAAGTTCTCTTTAATGATGAGTTCCTTTAGATGGTTCTTAGAGTACCTTTAATCCTTGGGTAGATCTTAAGATTGGTTCTCCTTTTATTATGGATTTTTCTTACTCAATCTTTTGAGATGGTTTATTATCTTCAACTTTCACTTCACTTTCCTTTGGAGTTAGATTGAGCTCATGCTTCTTGAATTTTCACCTATAAGATTATCAAAAAGAGAACATTTTTCAAGATCAAGCTTATTAGATTCATAAAAAAGAAAACATTTATGGACTCTTCAACCATCATAACATTTTGCTAAAGTATTTGTAATATTTGTTATGGTGGAACAGCCTAAGAAAATGCCATCATCAATTTTAGAGGCAAATTTTCTGAAAGTTGTCCTTAGTATTTCATAACTCATAAGAGGTTTTATTTATAATTGATCTTTTGAAAACTCATATTTGTAATTTAATAAGAACTATTATTGGCTTCAGCCTAAAAGTAATTTGGAAGAGAATAGTCACTTAACATAGTTTTAGCCATCTCCATTAATGTTTTATTTTTTCTCTCTACAACATCATTTTATTGTGGTGTTAATAAGAGCCAAAAAAATATATGAAATGCCATTTTCTAAGTAATAGTTTTCAAAATACTTATTTTGACATTCTTTTCTAGTCATTTCTAATATTAGAAATGAGATAACCCTTTTCATTTTGAACCCTTTTTGCAAAACTTTGAAATGCATAAAAACATCACTCTTATCAGTTAAGAAACTAACCTAAGTAAACCTTAAAAAATCATTAACAAGAATAAATGCATAATGTTTACCACCTAAGCTAGCATTTCTAGTAGTTCAACCAAGTCCATATGGATGAGTTAAAGCAGTTTAAGGGTACTTATAACATATTTGGCTTTGAAGGATGTTTGGTGTTGCTTCCCCATTTAACAAGCTCCATATGTCTTGTCCTTAATGAACTTTGCCTTAGGAACACTTTCCACTAGTTCTCATTTTGAAAGATTTTGGAAAAGCTCCATGCTTGCATGCCCAAGTCTTTTATGCCAAAGGTATAATTCTTTTCTAATAGACACGAGAAACTTGAAATTTTGATTAGATAAATTGTCTAAATCAAATATGCAATTGTTACTTTGTCTTTCAACTTTGAAGCCTATATTGGCATCTACTAAGATATTGACAAGGCATTCTATAGAGTCAAAGGTGACTTTAACACTTTTATCACACAATTAACCTACACTCAATGAATTAAGTTTCAAACCATCATCAAGAAGAACATTATTAATTTAAGGGCAACCTTTCTTACCAATAATACTAATGCAATTACCTTACCCTCAACATTGTTTTCGAATAAGACATTTCCACCATCCTTTTCTTTGATGGATGTGAATAGCTTTCTATTTCTAGTCATGTGCTTTAAGCATCCATTATTCATATGTCAATCATTATCATCCTTGGTGGCATCAAAGCATTCCTATAAAACACAATAAATTCATCTTTGTTAGGCACCTAAGCATACTTGGGTCCTAGGGGATTAGGCATAGAAGGATCCTCAATTTTGAGGTGAGCCTTCGTTATATAACAAAATACATTAATAAGACCATACCTCATGCAATATTGATATTGGAGTCTAGACTTTTTAGTCTTCCTCCTTTGAACTATTTTGGTATGAGTAAGGATCTTTTCATACCATTGGCATGAGAGTGCATGCAAAAGCAAATGTTGTAAAGAGTAAGAGGTGTGTATTTTTATGCATGCCTTTTATTATATAAGAATGTATGGTTAGATCTTAAAGGCTTAACCTTAGAGCTTTAAGGTGTTTTTCCCTTACCTTTAGGCATGGATGGCTTAGTGCTAATAGAACTCTTCTCAACCACCTTTTTAATATGAGTTTAAAGGGTAAATGCTTTAATGAAGATAGGAGGAGAAGATGTGGATGTAGAGGCTCCATCATAGCCAAGACCATGTCTCACTATGGATGACCTTTGAGATACACTTAATGTATCCAGGGCCTCCTTCCCTTTGTGAAATTTTAAGATGGAGTTTATTAACTCAATAACATCATTTTTCAAAAAATCATTTTCTTTTCTTAACGAATCAAGAGAGGATGGAGTTTTAAAAAAATGTTCTAAAGATTTCTTGAGTTCTTCATTAGACGTCCTCAAGTCAGAGGTAAGCTCATTTAAAATGTTAAAATCAACCTCAAGTTGAGAACATTTTTTCTCATAAGATTTAATTTTAGATTTATATTTGTCACATCTCAAAGTCAGGGCTTCAAAAAGCTCATCTTCATCCTCAAAACTATCATCATCATGGGAGTAGAAAGAAGTATTTACCTCATTAAAAGAGTCCTCTTGAGCCATGAAGCAAAGGTTTGCAACTTTATTCTCTTCCTCTTCTTTACTTAATTCATCATCCCAAATAGCTTTGAATCACTTTTTATTTTTCTTGTCCCACTTTTTCTTCTTCTAAGCTTAGGACAATTGAATTTGATATGTCCTTACTTGTCATATTCATCGTAAGTCACATCATTTGTTTTATTTATGTAGTTAGATGATGCTTTTTTTTATTTCTTTTTTCTTTCTCTTGTTAACTCGTTAGACACCTTAGTACCATATCAAGCTCGTTTCCTTTTTTCTCACTCTCATATATATCACTAAAGCTTTCTTTCTTTTCTTTGTCTTTAATAGAGGATTTAAGAGCAAGTGTTTTTTTTCTTCTTTTTCTCTTAGCAACTTTATATCCTTATCGTTCTTTATTGCCATTTCATAAGTAAGGAGCTTTCTAATAAGGACATCGATTGGTATTTTACCAATATCTTTATTAGATTCTTCAATACTACACACTCTAGTATTAAATTTCTCTAATGGAAGAGTTCTGAGGATTTTGGTATTGACATCATCATTAGAAACATGTCTCTCATCTTTCGTCATGTTGTTGATAATGGTAAGAAGTCTATTTATCATTTTGGTGATGCTTTCATTTTCCTTCATCATGAAGAGTTCATATTTCATTACATGCATGCCTACACTTCTTGACTTCACTTACATGGTGCCTTTAATAATAGTTCTCTAATGATTTCCAAATAACATAGGCACTTTGATGGTGTTAACTCTCCCACACTCATTTCTAGAAAATGAGCAAAAGAGGATTGTCATTGCCCTCTTTTTTCTTCCATTTGTTTTTCAATTGGCTTTAACCCATTTTTCTCTTTGAAATGGCCCTTTAAATCTATCCATTATCTTAGTAGGTGGCATTGATCTTTTGATACAACATCCCACACATCAATAATATAAGTATCAATATAAACCTCCATCTTATCTTTCTAATGAGCATAGTCGAAGCCATCAAAGTGTGGCTTAAGGTGAAAGTGTATCTTTTCATATGCTATGATCTTTACTTAAGCAATTAAGGCTAATGTTGAGACTTAAACTCTAATACCACTTGTTAGTCCCTATGCAATAAGAAAGGGGATTAAAATAGTGGAAAATTTAAATTTTGGTGAAAAGATAAACAACTAAAGGATTAAGAGAAAGGAAAAAGAATATCAACATAGAAGAATTTATAATGGTTCTGGTATTAACCAACTTGTCCACTTCCCAAGCATTTAACTAGCTTTCTATGTTTTTTAAGATCATACACACATTAGTGTTTTGGCTCACACCTAACCCCAATTACACTTATGTTTAAGGATAACACTCAACCTTATAAGATTTTTACTCACTAAAGGCTCACTCTTAAACCCAAAACCTAGTGTATAAGCCTCACACTTAATCTTTTACAAGCAATGAATGCTCTCAATAACCAAAGTACATAAGCAATTAAGTGAGCGAGGATTAAGAAATCAAATTGCAAAAGTTTAGGCATAATAAATATTGATTCATTGCTTTCAAGGCCATTTGCTAGAGTTTTATAGGTTTCAACCACCAAAAAGTCGTTGTTAAGAAAATAATGTGCAAATCTTTAATGTTTGATAGCCAATTCTACATTAAATGGTTGTTAGATATAATGCACGGTCGTGATTTATTTTTCATGCTAAGAATTGCTCTTTCACGTTCGAGATATTCAAACATGTCTAACGACTAGTGACACATGGTGCTTGATCACTAGTTCTTAAAACCAACCGTTAGAGCGCTCTACTTTTTATGAAAGTCTCAATCATGATCGTGATCAAAAATAACATTAGATTAATGGATCGCGAGCTTCACTTAGAAATAGAATGGCCCTTTTTGGTTCAATCTTGAAATCAGGTTGTGGTCACGCCTTAGAATTGCAATAGTGAGATTTAAATATCCAAATGGCTCCTTAGACATGTGACATACTTTGATAAGCTTCATGAGTGACTATTTGAGTGCTTTTAAAGAGTTTTGAATGTCACGATCGTAATCTACTGCGATGTAGACTATGAATTAGACTAAAGGTTTGAGTTCCATTTCTTTTCAACGAATAGAAGTCGTTATTAGTTAAATCCCCTAGGCTAATTCTTATAATAAATATTTTCTTAATAATATCATGATTTCATTTTATTAAATATCTCTTTTATATTTTATTTACAGCCAAATGTTAAATTCTATGAATAGTTATTTCTACCTAATGTCATCAAGTATGTGAATTCATAGTAAAAAAAACTTAGATGTAAAGAATTCTATTGTAAATTATCCCTAGTTGATCATTATTATTAAGATAGTAATGAATGAAGACTAGTATGTATTTTGATTGATGACTATGTTTTCTAGTCATAAATATGGGATATTAATACATTTTTAAGAAATATTATATTAATATTATATTGGACCGACCCACTATGAGAACACTAAATGGATAAATTGTCACAACTAATTCTCATGAAATAATATTAACTTAATCCTTTGACCTGAAAATCACTAAGGATTGATGAACTTTATGTTTTAACACAAACTTTTAACAGGATGATCATATATATTGATATTAGACATGGAGTAAATCATATAGAGAAATATGAGTGATTGAGAATGAATTTGTTCATCATATATTTATGAGAAATATATCTCTAGATCCATCGATAAGTTAGATTGAAGAGACTGCATAGCCATGCAAAAATGAATTGATAAAGATTATCAATCTCTTTTTACATTAATCTACTTAAAGATCAAGAAATAATTGAATCATATAAGGATGACATAATCCATGTCTTATTTTCAATTGAGATATAACGTGACAAAAGGATTATAATACTATTTATAAAATAGGTTAGGTCAGATTATTGACATTCACATAATTTAGGTAGTTATTATTTCTTTCTAGAAGCCACTTAGTCCTTATGAGTCAAAACTAGGTTGTGGGCCACTACTGACATTATGTGATCCTATAGGGCACACACTAAGAATATGCCCAAAAGTGAATGATATTTTCTGCCCTTTCTAGATATATATTAAGATAATTAAAAATATTATCTTGACATTTAGATATCCTTTTCATTTTAAAGGTTAAAACAAAAAGGATATATAGTTATTTATATCTAAAAGATATAGTTGGTGTATTTATCTTAATGTTATATACCCTTCTTTTAAAGTGTATGGTCATATGGATACCTGCAAAGAATGTTCATCATTTTGATAGCATATGAATATGATGATCTATACTCCATGCTAAAGGTTAGCTGTTACTAATGTAAATCCCCTCTCTACTTTTCACCAATCTTGCCTCTCTTATCCAAATTGGTAAAGTTATTCACATTTATCTTCTTAATTTAATTTAATTACATGGATCTTTTATGGGTTTTGTATATTAAAATTTGGATTTTTTTTGCTATGTTCATTCCATAAAACCCAATAGTGATATCAAAGCCACATGCAAATTTTATTAAATTGAGTTTATTGTTGTTCTATGTATAAGTGCTATATATGTGAGCATGGATGTGATATTTGAAAATCATTTAAAAAATTTAATTTCTAACATATAAATTTAAGGGTGAGTTGATTAATTTATATGAAAAATGAAAACAATAAATTAATTTGATTATTGTGTTTGAGGGTTTAATATGATCAAACAAATTTTATAGTGTTAATTTGATTAACATATTTACTAATTTTTATGATTTGTTATTTATATGATTGACACAGTATAACAAGATTTACTATTTTATTTTTCATCATATTAATCATGGCAGATTAATTAAATGTTAATCAATAATAATCTATTTTAAAAGAATTAAATGATGTTATAAGGTTTGTTTAATTATTAAATAAAAAAATAATATGCTTTTTAACTAATTGACAAATTCCACAAATCTGTTTAAGCATTAAGCAGTTATTAATTAGTTTTGTTATGAATAGATTAATTAATCTATTTAGTTAACTATATTAATTAAACAAATGGAATTTAGGCACCAACTCATATAAACAAGTAAGGTAAATCGTTTACCTTTCAAGGTCGCCCAAGGCGCTGCTCTTGGACCCCACCAAAGGAGCTGCCCCTTAGACCCCGCTAGGGCATTACCCCTCTACCATAAATGGATTCTTCACATAACTTATTAATTTCCTTAACATAAACTATTTAGCATATTTTGGATGTTTTATTTATGTGTTTCTACATGATGCATGGCATGGCCCTTTAAACGAATGTGATTGGCTTTTTTATTTCTTTATTTTCAAGAGTTGTAATTTTTAAATATGGCATGCATGTCATTTATTTTGTTGTAATCATTTATTTTATTAGTAGCAATAGAATAGTATATATTAGAATTATGTAAACTGTAACTTGTAATGGAGAGCTTCAAGGCACAAGATGGTAATCTTCAAGGCATGTGGTAGAGACCGTTGATGGCAACCTAGGCAATCCATGGAGATAAAGATTTGCCCCTAAGATTGACCTTTGTTCTTCACATTAGCTTATGAAGATCAATCTAGATTAAGGGTCATGCTATGACACATTTATTTTTTGTTATTATTATGTGTGGATGTTTATGATACAGTGCATGTGATGTATGAGATACAACATAATAATACAAAATAGGATGACAACTATTAAAATCTCTGAATAAAATTAAGTCACAAAAAATTTCTACCATAATTCAAACACTTATCAAGACTTTGATTCCTAAATATAGGTTGTACTAAAGCAAAGTATGTTAAGCCTTTTTAGTAAGACAAGATGGATAATGGTGATATCCATAAGTTTGAAATGGTTAGACTTGACTAGGTTACCAAAACAGTTTTGAACCTAGTGCATTAGATTAGATAAGTTAGGTATAGATGCCAATATCCTATAGTTATCAAAGAGTTACATGAGATATAATTGGTAGGGTGTTACCTACTTAAATAACCAAATTTTAAGCGATATACCAAAGCTTACTTAGAATTAGGTGGAATATGGATCTTCGCCCATTAAAATTTCAATTGTTAAAAATTCTAATTTGAGGATTAATGAATTGATGAAATTTGGTGGGAATTTATATTTAATAAAATGCTAAGTGTACTATATATATATCTTTATTATAGATTATGGCTTTAAAAAACATCTTTAATATGTCACTGCAATCAATCCTTAAAAAGGATAAACTGAATGGGACTAACTTCTTTGACTGGCATAAAAACTTATAAGTGTTCTCAAGCAAATAGAAAGGAATATGTTGTAGATCAACCTATTCCTGTAGAGCCTATTACTGATGCTTCTAGAGCCTAAAGGGATGTTTACATTAAGCATCTCAATGACTCATTAGATATCACTTGTCTTGTGCTTGCTAACATGGAATTAAAGCTTCATAAGTAACTGATGGAAATTGAGGCTTATACAATGGTAGATCATCTTAAGGAAATGTTTCTAGAGAAGCCCGAATTGAAAGGTTCAATACTATTAAGGCTATACTTTAGTGCAAGTTAGCAACTAGTAGTTCAATCAATCCCCATGTTCTAAAGATGAAGGGTCATCTTGAACACTTACAAAAACTTGGCCTTGTCATTAGCTAAGAGTTGGTCGCTGAAACCATTCTTTAGTCTTTGCTTGATGCATTCATTATGAACTATGACATGCATAATATGGAGAGAATTATTTCTAAATTGAATGGGGTGCTTAAGACTATATAGCAAAATAAAACATCAAGAATAATACCAAGGACATTTTAATGGTTATTAAAGGGAAGGACATGAAAAATAAAGGAAAATGAAAAGCGAAATAAGAAGGCTACAAAGCATTAAAAGAAGTCCAAGCCCAAACCTCCAAAGGAGGGAGCATGTTGTTTCTATAATGAGCCCGACCATTGGAAGAGAAATTGCAAGCTCTATATGGACAATTTGAAAAAGAAAAGGGACATTCAAGTTATTACTTCAGGTATCCATATTATAGAGGTCAATTTATCTATTTTTGAATCCACTACATGGGTATTAGATACTAGATGTGGATCTCACATTTGTAACAATGTACAAGGTCTAAGAAGGAGTAGATCTTTGGCCAAAGGCAAAGTGACCCTATGAGTTGTGAATGGAGTAAGAGTTACTGCCTTAGCCATAGGAAATTATGAGTTAGCTTTGCCTAGTGGACTTATTTTAACATTGAACAATTGTTATTATGTGTCCACTTTGAGTGAGAACATTATTTATTTTTCTTGTTTGGACATGGAAGGTTTTGAATTTGTTATTAAGAATGATAAATGTCCATTTCTTATGATGATATGCTTTATGGTTATGCTCATCTATCGAATGGTCCTTATGTCTTAAATGTTGAGTCCATCTATAACATAGATACCAAGAAGTATAAATCTAATGACTCTAATTCTAACTATCTCAGGCATTATTGTTTGGGTTATATAAATAAGAAATACAGATCAAAGCTCCAACAATATGGACTTTTGAATTCATTTGATTTTGAATCATTTGAAACATGTGAATCTTGTTTATTAGGCAAACTAACTAAAACCCCTTTTATAGGGCATAGTGAAAGGTCAATGATTTACTAGGCCTAGTACATACCAATGTATGTGGACCATTAAGTTCAAATGTTAGAGGAGGTTTTTAGTACTTCATTACTTTTACAAATGATTATAACAAGTATGGTTATATTTGTCTTATGAAACATAAATTTGAATCTTTTGAAATGTTCAAAATATTCAAAAACATAATACATAACTAACTTGAAAAATATTAAAGCACTTTAATCACATCAAAATGGTTAATATTTAAGCTAAAAATTCACTAATCATCTTAAAGATTATGGGATAGTTTCACAATTAACTTCACCAGGAACACCACAGTGGAATGGTGTATCTGAATGGAGAAATTAAACCTTATTAGATATGGTTCAATATATGATGAATCAAATAGATCTTCCCATCTCTTTTTAGGGTATACTTTGGAAACTATTGTGTTCATACTAAACAAAGTTCAATCAAAGGCATTTGAAAAGACACCATATGAGATATAAAGGGAAAATCTTCTAGTTTATCTTTTTTTAAAGATTTAGGGTTGTGATGTTTATGTAAAGTGCCAAATTTAGATTAATTAGCACCTAAATCAGACAAATACGATTTCACGGGATATCCTAAAGAAACTAAAAGATATTACTTCTATAATACTTTTGAGAACAAAGTGTTTGTTGCTCAGAGTGGTGTCTTTTAAAAAAGAGAGTTCATTTCTAAAAGAACTATTGGAAGTAAAGTTTAACTTAAAGAAATTTGAGAACCACAAGATAACAATGAACCACCTATGGAATCTCAGCAGGATTCACAAGTTATTATTAAACATGTACAAGTAACACAAGCTCTAAAAAGGTATATAAAAACATGTTAGATACTTGAGAGATATGGATTTCTCTTAATCCAAAAAGGTCTATAAAAACACGTCAGATACCTAAGAGATATGGATTTCTCCTAATCTAAAAAGGTCTATAAAAACACGTCAGATACTTGAGAGATATGGATTTCTCCTAACTAACAATAATGAAATGATGTTTGTAGACCAAAGTGAACCCACATTTTATCAAGAGGCTTTGGATAGTCCAAACTTTGAGAAATGGCTACAAATCATAAGATCTGAAATGCAATTCATGTATGATAATCAAGTATGGACTTTGACTGATCCGTCTAAAGGTTTGAAAATTATCGGATGCAAATGGGTTTTTAAAAAGAAAATAGACAAGGATGGCAATGTGCATACCTATAAATTAAGTTTGGTTGCAAAAGGATATAGGCAAACACATGGTATAGACTATGATGAAAATTTTTTGCTAGTTGTTATGCTTAAATTCATTCCTATTCTCCTTGCAAAGCTAATATTATGATTATAAGATTTGGCAAATGAACATCAAAATGACATATCTTAATGGAAATCTTCTTAAGAATGTTTATATGACACATCTAAAAGGTTTTATTAGTCCTGAGAATTCTAGAAAGGTTTACAAGCTTCAAAGATCCATTTATGGATTGAAACAAGTTTCTTGAAGTTATAATTTTAATTTTGATGAAGTAGTCAAAGAGATTGGTTTCATAAATAATAAAGATAAGCCTTGTGTTTAAAAGAAGATTAGTGGGAGTTGTCTTCCTTATGCTTGTTAGGCTTAATTTGTTCATAATTATTTAATGTATTTTGGGCTTGATTTGATGTTAATATATGTCTAAATTAAGTTATCTTGAGTTAATTTAAGTTATTCCTAACATTTGGATGTTTTATAGTGTTTTAGCAAGTTTATAGTGAATTAGGACTAAACCAAGCATGAATAGTAACTTCAGGGATCAAGCTGGAAATTTGGATGGGTAAGGAATGAAAGAAGTTATTGCACCTGTGACCTAAGTCGCAGGTTGTGACTCCCATTTGTCTGATAAAGGTCATTAGCTGTGACTTTAGTCGTAGTTCGCGACCTGAGCGTATTGGATCTTATTTTCTAACCTATGTTTTAGCTCTTTTGGATAAATATTTAAGGCCAACACTTAGGGCTTTCTGCAAAGAGATTGGAGGGGTGAAAAAAGGCTTTTTTTTTTTTTTTAGAAAAGAAAATAATAAGAAACAAGCTACAATACAAGATGAAGTGCAAGATTTCAAAAGATCATTTGATCAAGAAAGAAGAAGAAAAAAAGAAGATCTATCAAGACAATTAGGAGATTTCATCATTCCTTTTCCTTATTCTTACTTCTCTTATTAAGATGATGTTATTGCTTTTAGATTTGTCTTGTTTTGTTAGTAAGTTAGGCTAGATCTTAATTTATAACCTTGATTTAGTCATGGATAATGACTAATTGAGTTATGATTTCAATGACTATGTTAGAATTTTATTCCTTTGCAAGAAAATTATTCTTGAGCCTAATACTTGTGATTGTTTGGCCACCAATTACATGATTTGTGTTTCCTTGATAGATCGAGAGATTGTAAATTGAATATACCTAAAATCACTCCCCTTATGTTAATTGATAAGTAAAGACACCGACTTAACCTACTGGAATCACTTAAAGGATTGTTTGTGGTGTTAAGTGGCACAAGAGATAAGCTTAATAAATGGATAGTCAATCAATAGTTGCTTGCCTTAATCCAACATATCATTAAATGATTATTGATTTCATGATTTTCCATTAATAAAGCAAATGTCTTAGGTGTTTTTTTATAAGGTTTTATTCTCAATTGCTTTTGTCTTTTTGCCATAGATTTGTTAGTTTAGTTTATTTTCATTGTATTGATAGTTTAGATCTCATTTAAAGTATTTGTTTTCCAGATAAAAATAGAATCATCATATTTTAATACTTATAGCACATGTCTTTGTGGGACGATATTCGCACTCACTCATGCACAATATTACTTCAATCACCATCCTCTTGTGTCTATTTTGCAAGATGGTTTTAAAGAATAGTTTAAAGGAGAGAAAATAATAAGTAAGATTAGAATTATTCATTGGTTTAGCTTTAACCAACATTGTGAATTTTTGGCGTTGTAGTCAGGGACACAATGTTATATGGGGAATTTTAATCACCAACCCCATGATCTTTATTATAATACCTACAACCTTGATTGACAAAAGCACTATAACTTTTCTTAGTTTAGTGACAATTATTTGAACCCTGATCTTTATGCTCACCCTATTTTTCATCAACCACCCACCTTCCAACCCTAAAAGGAAAAATCTAACCTGGAGTGCCTATTAGAGCAATATATCACTAAAATTGATACTAGATTAGAACAACAAGATGAGATGCAAAGAAGATTAGATGCAAATCTAGAAAGCTATACCTCTTCCTCCTTTCATAATCTTGAGATTTAAATAGGACCAATGGATAATAATTTAAACTTTATATCTCATGGGACCTTACCTATCACCTTTGAGCCCAATCCTATGGAGCAAGTCAAGGAAATTACATTAAGGAGTGGCAAGGAGATTGACGCAAAGATAGAAAAGGATGAGGATAAAGACACTAATGAAGATGAAGAGCTCATCAAATAAGGTAAACTGAAAGGAAATCCGTAAGAAACCATAGAGCAGCCCATGAAGGAGGAGAGATACATAAGCATTAATAAAAAAAAAAATTATATGCATAAAGATTATCAACAAAAGGGAGGCAATTTTGAGCTTGAAAAGTCTAAACCAGTAAGAGATGATGAGGGTAGTTTTATTATTAGGAAAGTAAGGTAAGTGATTCTTTCCTTTTTGAAATTCATAATACTAACCCATCCCCTCTCTCCCTTATCGATAAATTGGACGATAATGAGGTTAAAAGGACACCTCCTTATCTTTTGCATTCTTATTAATTAGATCTAGACCTATTACCTTTTTGTAATGATCATGCATATTTTGGAGAAAACAATGCCTCTTATATTCTAATTAGTGATGAAGTAAATTAAGAACAAGAAAAAAGGTCAAGAAAAAAGAAAAGATATATAGATTGGGTCATCATTGATTTAAGAGGTTTTATTCCAACCCATTGCTTATATCTAACATTAATGAAGGACAATCACAAAACTAGGGTAAAACTTAAGTGACGCTAGCTTTAAGGTTTAAGCTATAAGACCTTAAAATAGCGCTCTTGGAAGGCAACCCAAGTTTTATCTTTTCTTTGCAAATTTAGGCACTTTTATTTGCTTTGATAGTTTTTATTTTAACTCTTGAATAAAGCTTTCCATTTTGATTAGGTTTGTTATGGAGAAGATACAAAGAAAATGAGAATTACTAAAGTGATTCAACATGGTTAGTTATTTTCAATTGGATTTTCTTTTACATCTTTCCATTTCCTTTAGTTAGCATTTGTTTTATTTTTCTTTTATCTTGAATTGGTTACTTGATCTTTCTTGTTTTCTAACTATTGATTATAGGCTAAAAATATGAAGAGATTTGGACATAATTAACCTTCAACCAAGATGAGAAGGGAGTATTCCTTTCAATAATGCTTGCACCTATGTACAATGCAAAAATGGACTAAAATTTTTTGTGATTTTTACAAAAGATATGTAGCTTAGTTAAGCTTTATTTAGTAATCACTAAGAGTAATTATGAAAGAGATGTCATTCTTAGGATGAATTTGAGATAAATGAATCTTGAGTTAATTGCTAATTTGAAGAGTATAACTTATGAGTTTAGGATAGTTCGAATACAATGAGATTGTATTGTACATGTATGTTGAAGGAATCAATACTATGAATAGATATAATGCATGAGCTTAAAAGGAAAAGAATTACAATTATGTTTTGTTAATTAACAAAGATGAAGTAGTTTAAGAGATATGTTTTAGGAATGATCAAATTAAGTTCAAAAGAAAGAGAAATAACTACTCAGTTATTTTTGGGATGCTTAGTAACTGGGGATCTTCATGATCAATGTCAATTTTCACGTAAAATGGTAAACCAAAAGCATGAGTATGCAAATCATTTCAAATAAAGTTATCTATAGAATAATCAGGTTCATTCATTACCAATGTTTACATTTGCATAAAAAGAAATATTAACTCTTCAAAAAGAAAGAAAAAGAAAAGAAAAGAATGCTTAAAAGAATGATTATTCCTAATGATCTCATGCACTAAAACCTACTCTTATCATTGTTAATTCATGAAGGAAATGGTAATCTAAAATATTTTATATCATGAATATGCATATTGATGGTTTGGCTAAAAGATTGTTGAAATGTATATGTGAAATATAATTGTATTATTTCTAATTTTCCATGAATGATGAGTTTACTTTTTAAAGTAGTAATCTATCTAAAGTTTTTTTGCTTAAATTAGTTCTTGATGGTTTATCTTTTGTAGTACTTAAGTGATTACTATTGTAAGCTTAAAGAGGCTCTATATGTTTTGTGAAAATTATGAAAATTTTGGTTATTTCTTCTTTCTCACTTGAGGTGTTTGTTAGGCTTAATTTTTTTTCATAGTTTTTTATTGTGTTTTAGGCTCAATTTGATGTTAATCTATGTTAAAATTAAGTTATTTTGAGATAATTTAAGTTATTCCTCACATTTAGATGTTTTATAAGTGTTTTAGCAAGTTTGGAGTGAACTAGGACCAAACCGGACATGGATAGGAACTTCAAGGATCAAGCTACAAATTTGGACATATGAGGAATGAAGGAAGTTGTTGTGCTTGTAACCCAAGTCACAAGTTGCGATTCTCTTTGGTCTTACGATTGTCATAAGTCGTAGCCACAATCTAGGCGTATCAAATCCTATTTTCTAGCCTGCATTTTAGCTCTTTTGGATGAGTATTTAAGGCCAACACTTAGGGTTTTTTGTAAAGAGGCTAGAGGGGCCAAAAAAAGGCATCTTTGAGAGAAGAAAACAAGGAGAAACAAGCTACAATACAATATCAAGTATAAGAGGTCAAGAGATCATTGGATAAAGGAAGAAGAATAAGAGAAGATCTATTAAGATAATTGAAAGATTTCATCTTTCCTTATCGTTATTCTTATTTCTTTTATTAAGATGATGTTGTTGCTTTTAGATTTGTCTTGTTTTATTAGCATGTTAGGCTAGATCTTTGATATAAGACTTTGATGTAGCCATAGAAAATGATTGATTAATTTATGATTTCAATGACTATGTTAGGATTTTGTTCCTTTGCAAGTGAATGATTTTTTTACCCTAATGCTTGTGATTACTTGGCCACCAATTACATAATTTGTGTTTCATTTATAGATCAAGAGATTGTAAATTGAAATATACCTAGAATCACTCACCTTAGATTAATTAATGAGAAAAGATATCCATTTAGCATATTGTTATCACTTAAAGGATTACTTGTGATGATGAAGTAACGCATACCTAGTTCACATCAAGAGATGGATCTAGAAAAATGGTTACATATTAAGTGACATACTAGAGAGAGCCTTAATAAATGGAGAGTTAGTCGATAGTTGCTTGCCTTAATCTAACATAACATTTGATTATTGATTTCATGATTTTTCATTAGTAAAGTCAATTGTTCTAGGTGTTTTATCATAAGGTTTTCTTTCTCAATTACTTTTGTTTTTTTTTTTTTTTTGAAGAGTTGTTAATTTATTTTATTTCCATTGCATTAGTAGTTTAGATCTCATTTAAAGTATTTATTTTCCAGATAAAAATCGAGTCATCATAGTTCAATACTTATAGCATATGTCTCTATAGGATAATATCCGCACACACTTTATGCACTATATTACGTTGATCACCATCCTCTTATAGCTATTTTGCAAGATGGGTTTAAAGAATAGTTTAAAGGAGAAAAGGCATTAAGTGTGATTGGAATTATTTATTAGTTTAGGTTTAACAAACATTGTAAAATTTAATCCAAAGTGTGTTATATGTTGATGACATATTACTCATTGGAAACGATGTTCCTACCATACAAAAATGCTAAATTATGGTTAGGGAAATCTTTTTCAATAAAAGACTTAGGTGAAGCCACCTACATTTTAGGCATTAAGATATATAGGAATAGATTTAAAAGGCTTATTGGCTTAGGTCAGAGTATATACATTTATAAGGTACTAAATAGGTTAAGTATGTAAGACTCTAAGAGAGGATTCTTGTCAATGTCACTTGGCATAACTCTTAGCAAGACTTAATGTCCATAGACACAAGATGAGTGAGAGCTCATGAATAAGATTCCATATGCTTCTACTATTGGATCTATCATGTATGCCAAGTTATGTACTCGACTTAATATCTCATATGTACTAAGTACAATGAAAAGGTACTAGTCAAAATTAGGTGAAAGTCACTGGATAACAATTAAGAATATCCTTAAGTACTTAAGAAGAACTAAGAATGCATTTTTAATATATAGAGGACAAAAAGATGAGTTGGTTGTAAGTGGTTACATAGATGCTAGCTTTCAATCTAATAAGGATGACTTTTGATCTCAATTAAGTTATATGTTTTGTTTAAATGGAGGTGCAGTGAGCTAGAGAAGTTTAAAGCAAGACACTATAGTTAATTCTATAATAGAAGTTAAGTATATAACTACCTTAGAAGTAGCTAAGAAAGTTGTTTGGATTAAGAAATTTATCATTAAACTAGATATTGTTCCTAGCATTTGAAATCCAATGGACTTGTATTGTGATAATAATGGAGCCATAATATAGGCTAAGGAACCAAGATCATATCAACAATCTAAACACATCTCAGGCATTTTCATCTCATTCGAGAGATAATTAAGCGAGGAGACATGAAGATATGTAAAGTGTTAACCAATGACAACATTGTTAATCTATTCATCAAATCACTATCATAGCCAAATCATAAGAGTCATACTAACTAAGTCAATGGGTATTGGATACATTTTTTATTAGGCCTAGTACAATTAAGAGACTATTAGTTATATGCCCTAGGCCAATTTTTATAATGGATATTTTTTAAATAATTTCATGGTTGTATTTTATTAAATATCTATTTTTATACTTTATTTATAGCTAAATGATAAATTCTATAAATAATTAATTTTACTTAATGTCACCAAGTATGTGACTTGATAGTAAAAACCTTAAATGTAAAGAATTTTATTCTAAATTGTCCCTAGTCAATCATTATTATTGGGATAGTAATAAATGAAGATTAGTATGTGTTTTGATTGATGACTATGTTTTACTAATAATAAATATAAGATATTGAGTGGAACACATAGATATATGTTTAAGAAACATTGTATTGGACCAACATGATATGAGAACTCTACATGGATAAACTGTCATAAGTGATTCTCATGGAATAGTATTAACTCAATCCTCTAAATTGAAATTCATTATGGATTCTAATATGATGAACTTTAGGTTTTGATACAATCCAACATTATCTTTAACAAGATGATCATGCAAACTGATATTAGACATGGAGTAAATCATATAAAGGAATGAGTGATTGAGAAGGAATTTGTCCCTTATGTATTTATGAGAAATATATCTCTTGTCCCTTCGATAAATTATACTGAAGAGATTGCATGGTCATGCGAAAATAAATTGAAAATGTTATCAATGTCATTTTTATATCAATCTACTTAAAGATCGAGAAATAATTGAACTATATAAGAATGACATGATTCATGTTTCATGTTCAATTAAGATATAATATGAGAAAAGGATTATACTACTATTTGTAAAATAGTTTAGGTCGAATTATTGTCCTTCACATAATTTAGATAGTCATAATGTCATGCTAGAAGTCACTTATGACTTGTGGGTCAACAATAGATTTTAGGTCACTGCCAACATTATGTGAACCTATAGGGTCACACACTTAGAACAGGTCTAAAAATAAATGTATTTTCTGCTCTCTTGAGATATATATTAGGATAATTAAAAATATTATCTTGATATTTAGATATCTTTTTCATTTTAAAATTTAAAACAAAGAGGATATATTTTTATTTGTATCTAAAAGATATACAATTGGCATATTTATCTTAATGGTTTAGATATATACACATATACACATTTTTAGGGTTTTTTGATAGGTGAAAAACATTCACATAAACTTTACAAAATGTTTAGAAAGAAATAAAAAGCAAAATGACCTTGGTGCTAACACACCCTTCTTTTGAAGAGCTTGGTCGTCTGGATACCTGCAAATGACATTCATCATTTGGGTAGCATTTTGAATCCAACAATCTACACTCCAAGCTTAAGTTTAGGTATTACCGATGTAAACCCCCTCTGTACCTTTCATTAATCTTTCCTCTCTAGTCTAAAGCGGTAAGGTTATTCACATTCTTCTTCTTGATTTAACCGAATAGCATGATCCTTTATGGATTTTGTATATTGAAATTTTGTTTTTTCATTATGTTCATCCTACAAAACCTAACAATTGGGACAGGTAAAATGGTGATTGCAAGATAGGTCTTGGTCATAATTCTCCTATGCACAAATTATAAGCCAGTTTTAAGACAAACATTTTTCACTTCTATTCAACTTTCCACTTAATTCCTATCTTATTTTCTATAAGAACAACACTTAACACATGCATTAGAATCTTTCAATCTATATTTTTAAGATAAAAAAAGAGGTCTAACTTAGGTTTGACCAACCTAGTCCTAGGAAAATGCAGGGATCATATGATGACTAGCCTTAGGAGAAGAAAGAGGAACTTAAAAAATAGATTTGTTTTCCATTGAAGAATTGAAGAATAGCCTAGCCAAAACTTTATTGAATAAATACAAATTTTAATTTAATTATAGTTTTTTAGTGTTGTGATTTTTATACCTCCTAAAGAGATATAATCTTCATTATTTTTTTGTGCCTTAAAAAATGAATTTCCTAAGAGAAATCAGCTCAAGGTTTAGGAATGCAAAAGACCTTGTCAGTAATGAACCTATGTCCACTCATGATAACTAAAACTTTTGGTGCAAAATATCTGGCAAGACTTATATCTGACATTACTAGTCATTGCACCTATGTTTACTAACACATTTAAAGAATAATCATAATAACTAAAAACTTCAAAGAAATAGAAATATACTTGCTCAAGTCTAGTTCATTGGCATTAGACACCTTTTAAGATGTTATTCAATAAGATAAATCATATTTCATAGTCCTTGAAGAAGAATGGATCATTGTTAAGTTATATGTTGCATTTGGCTCATAAGCTTAAGTATTATAGCAACATATTTTATTTCTTTGTTGCTCTTCTAACTTTCATCATCATTTGCATAAATTTGTTTGCTAATTCCTTTATACCCAACTATATATGATGTGATTAGTAACATATGACGAAAACTCTCATTCCTAATTGATGGTCTAGGAATTTCAACATGGGCTACTGATGAAGTAGACCTTTTTAAAGGATCAAAGATTTTAAGACCTCTCATAGGCTCTTCAAGTAGTGAAGTGATACTTCTTCCTTTTTATGAAATTTAAGAAAATATTTTTGCTCTTGAAGGCTCTCTTAGTTTTACTTAGCCAAACTTTTAAGCCAACTAATTCTAAAGGATTTATCTCTCTCTTATAAAATTATCTATATTTTTTCGAAATCTCTTCAAACTATTATATTGTATTAGAAATGTTCGTCACACTAAAATTGGTAGTGTTGATTAATTAGTCTAAATACTATTCTATTATGATATGTGAACTATTTGGCTGAATAGTTTATTCTGTTGATTTTCAAGGATTTTATCTTAAGAGAATGAATTTTATGACATATACATCATGTAATTGGGAAAGAATTGAAAATAAATTGGTTACATCATGTAATTGGATAGAATTGAAATTAAATTGGGTTATATGCCAAGTTTATTTAAACACCTGATATCAAATGATCTCGAAAATATTTCTATATTTTATCTAACACAATTTCTATCATACAACTATATGTTGGTAGGTTAAATAACGAGGATTAGTCCTACTTGGGTGAAGCCAATATAGATATATTTATACAATCCTTTTGACTGGTTAACAATCTCTTTGTTCTTGGGTAGGTTGACTAAGTGCATGTCCAACGTTTTTAGTTTTAAACTAGAAATCTGAGCCATAGACATAATATGAGAGATATTTACCACCGATCTTAAATTAAAATTTTAGATTATAAATAACATTGATGTCTACCTTGGATAAATTCCATTTTATATAGCTCTTAGATGGATCCTTGTACTAAAATTACTTTTCATGTGCTAAAGCATTATCTAGAGAGTCTAGCTCTTTATATATGGTAGCCTCATTATAGTTAATCATGAATAATTTAGATGCCTATAAATTAAATTCGTCTATGTTAGTTTTGTATTAAAAAACTATTTCACTAATTGAATTTATTTCAAAGTCTACATGAAAAATTCTTCTTTACTCTTATCTTTAAAGAAAAGTATGTGAATATTTACTTTTTGCTTATTCTTTTAAGGACAAGTGTTGGCTTTGTGGTCATTTAAGCCATAAATCTAATAGCAAGAATAGTTATTTAGAGATTTGCCTTTAAAACACTTAGGTTCTCTTTCATATTTTTTCTTAAAGGATTCTACGTTATCATTATCCCTAAAAATATATCCTTTTTAAACTAGTAAGTTTCCTTAACCTCTTTTTTTCTTCTGCATCTCTACTTAGTATGCTATATATATATATATATATTGTATTTTTCTAGAGGAATATCCTATTTTTTATTTTGCTTCCATCTTTGTTAAACAACCATACCTTCTTAGGACATAGTCTATCTGAAAACAACAGTTCTTATTAAAATAAGGAAGATATTTGACCTTTTTTCTTACTTAAAATTTAGTGCATGCCTTTCTCATGTACCTAACTACCTATATTCTACCTCCTCAATTATCAATAAATTTATCTTCATTTAGGAGTAGTTGAAGGGCTGTCTTTCAACATATAATTTTGAGTAGATATTTTTAAATTATAATAATGTTTTTAAAATTCACAAATATAATTATCAAAATAACACTTTGCAGATTTGTATAACATTTAAAGATTATTCATTTTTAAAAAGATTATGTTGAAATTGAAAAATCATAAGACTATGTTCAAAATGCCAATCCCTATAGCTAATACTTTGATTATTTGTAATTATTTGTACTTCTTCATAATTATTTCTTTATGAATGTATTTTCTACTAGTTTATCCTAAAATTTTGGGCATTAATAACCATAATGGCCTTGTACAATTTATAAGCGTTTTCAGATGTATTAAAAATATCAAAATTGATTATAAATTTAATCATGGCAATCCATTTATATATTCTTTCTAGCAAATACTTTTACAATCAACATTGAGAAAAATTGTTAGACTAATGATAAGCCTCAAAGGTTTGTCTCTATGTATAATTATTATGTTACCCTGCGAGAACAATTTGATTTTTATATAATCCTCTTCATACAAAGAAGCTCATTAAAATATTATCATTTATATGAATTCATGTTTCAACCACTACTCCTGAAAATTTTGTAAGGTTTCGAGAAAAGATACTATTACTCTAATTGTTGCTTCTTTGAGCCTCATTCATATAAGGAACCATTTTATCTTGTTTTTAGTTTTAGTATCTCTTTTTTAAAGATTGACGCTTGAAAAGTTATTGACCTTTTAACAGTCTTCTTTTGCTCAGCTTGTATTGATCCAGCATTCACTTGGTTTTTTTTTTTTTTAACTACATCTGCTAAAGTTATCTTTTTTAAAAAAATAATAATAAATTATCAATTATTTTTTTTGTATGAAAACATTCGAATTGGTTCGCTGTATTATGGATATCTTTGAATGTAGTTATTTCTAAAGGGTTGCTAGAGTCCATACTCTCTTCAAGTTTATCTATTAATTTTAAAAATACTAAAAATAATCGATAGTGTTTATAGTAGATCCATCTCCACTATTTGGAGATCCAACCTAATAGTCCATAAAAAAGTAAATTCTTCAATAATACAACATTTTTTCACAATATGAAATATTATATAATGGTTCTGTTTGAGAAGGATCTACTAACAAATTCGTCTAGCTTCTGAACGTACAAGTTTCTAAACATAGGGATAAATGTCCTATAATATACTATAGTTAAGGTGCTATTTACCTTAATATACTATTGAGTTATTAAGTGGTTGGAAATTCTCTCAAGACTTTTGGCTTCATTTATTTATAAAATATATTTTTATATTTTTTAATATTTGATATAATTAGAAAAATTAATCAATAAAAAATATTTTATGATTAATAAAAAACCTAAGTCATTTTTTAGATTTTGTTAAACTAATCCAAATAAAAAATAAATCATACAAATATATACCTATTAGTATATTTATTATCACCAATCATTATTAATGTTAAGTGTCCATTGTTACTCATAGTCAATCGTTGATGGTCACTAGTGATCTATCGAATCTATAAAAATTATTATTTTAATATATTTTTCTTATATTGAATAGTATATAATATAAATATAAATTATTTAAAGTCTAAATTTTATTATAATTTTATAAATAAAAATTAATATTGTTTAATATATTCTAAATATCAAAAAATATATTTCTTAAAAATTAAACATTTTCTTGAAAAATATTATTCATTTTCATGAAATAAACATAAGCTTTTTATAATTAAAATTTTCTTTCCAAATTAAATTTTTATTCTAAGAATGAATAGTATTTAATATCATTATATATTCTTCTAAGAATTAAGATTTATTCCTCAAAATTTCATCCGTTGAATTTATTACACACTTTTATGGATAAACTTACAAGCATTTCCTTGGAGGTTGGGTTTTATTTGTATGCACGAATCTGCTATTGCTCTTACATGAATTCTCCACTATTATTTTGACAGCTGCGTAGTGGTGTGGTGTTTAGATTTGTCAAAAGGGAAGATCTCTTGTTATATGAATTTTTTTTTTTTTTATTTTTGGTCCAACATTATCTAAATTTGAAACGATAAACACCCATAATTTTTAAACATTAGAATAAAAAAGTAAAAGAAAAACAAATCATAATAATTTCGTAATCATCTTGAAGGTTCAACAAACAGAAGAAAAGACAGAATTTCAAAAGAGAAACAAAAATTTTTCACGCAATTCTGTAGATATGAAATAAGTTATATCAAAAATTAAAGATTAAATAAACTCAAAAATAATATATATATATTTATTTATTTATTCATTTATATGAAATTAATAAGAAAATGAAAGATTTGTCAATTAAAATACTAGATAAAAAAAAAATACTACTCATTAATATAAATTTACATATTCAATTATTAGACAAGCAATAACCAAGAAACAAAATTATAAAATAATCAAATCCTAAATTTAGTAGAAATTTCATAATTTAATATTTTTATGATATATCATGTGAATAATCTCTTAAAATTTTTCCATTAGAAGACAAATACTCAAAACATGTTTCACATTGCTATTGAAAAAATATGATTTTAAGACAAAAAATAGAAAAGATTCTCTTTTTTAATTAATTATAATTTTTCCAATATGTGGTTTATTAGTAAAAAATTTTATTTAAAAAAAATTATCTTTTAAAAATTTTATCCATAGCAATTTTTTACTTCTAATATTTATATTAAAAAACTATTATCACATATGAAAGAAATTTCTTCCTTTTTTATCTCAAAATCAGATTTTTCTAATAGTAATGCCAAATATGCTGTTAATCATTTAATTACTAGCTATGTAATCATGAAGCTTAATGGATATTAACATAACAGATTTTTCTCTTTTATATGCTCTTGTATAAATAAGTCCCAGAACTCATATGCAATGCAATAACAGAATTAACTTACAACATTTTACACCATCTCCTCCTTCTCTGATAGAGTTGAAAGGCTATTCAGTTTATTGAAGATAGATCTTCTAGTGTTCAATTTTCTATCCACATTCTGTTATATAATGAGAGATAGATACCTGCATTTTTTTAACACTGACAGTAAAAGAGCGAATCTATTTTAAGAACACTGTATATAACACAAGCCTCGGATGCCCCTGTTATATATTTCTTCCTTCTGTTTGCTACTGTTTCTTACCTTCTGCTTTCTATTTACAGAAATTATAATTGTTTAATTACTTTATCCATACTATTTTTTGTCTAAACTTATATATACTATATTATTAATAGGATTATGGAGAATGAAAAACCCAATAACGTGTATTCTACAATTCAACAGTATAGCTAAATGAAAAGGCATTCCGCCTGACCATTTCAAATTACAACCAAACATGAACTTATGAAGTATTTTTTATAGAGGTAATAATTTTTAACTCAACTTGAAATTTTGATTTTCGCTCACAAAATTGACTTCATCCAACTTAGGAAAAAAATTCAGAGTAATTCAAATTCAAAATAATCCAAAAATTTTTAGATAAACTCTGACTTGCAAGTTAATTTGAATTAACTCAATTTTTATTTGACCCACAAGTCAACACGAATTATTGATTTAAATTAAAATATTTGAAATTTATTTCAAAAACTTAAACTGATTATTTATTTTAAAAACAAATTATGAGTGGTTAACTCCAATCTAAAATCTCAAAAATAACCTAAAAATGATCTAAGTTTTTTTATATTTTGACCTAATAATCTGATCTTTCTAAATGTGATTCTTAGGGTTTTAATTGGAATTATGAATTCTTTGAATATTTCTATAATTATCTTTCTATAGATTTAGAAGATTTTATAGTTATTAATGTTTAATTACTTATATATAAAAATGATACTAACATTTGTTTTGTGAGAAATCTAATTGTATTATTGCAAGGATAATATTTTCTTAGAATTATTATTATATTTATTATTTTTCTTGATTATACTGTCTTTGTTAATGATTTACTTTAAAATATATAAATATTTATAATTAAAAAATAAAATTTATGTACAAGACGCACCCCATGAAAACTAGAAATAAATAAATATTTATTTATTTATGTATGCTTAATATAGTAGGCAGCAGATAGCCAAATGCTTTTTTTTTTTTTAGTAATTATATTTTAAGACCATTTTTAAATGTATTGAGTAAAATATTATGGATAAAATATTATAAAACCCTTGAGTTTTATCTAAGTCCACTATTTTATCCTTATGTTTTAAAAAACATATTAAAAAAAAACTTTTTGTTTTGTTGTCATTAATTTTAAAGTCCTTTTATTTAAGGGTGAGCATTTGTTCAATTCTTGTTTAGTTCAATTTTTACCAAAATCAAATAAATTAAATTATTGTTTAGTTTGATTTTTACCAAAATCAAATAAATTAAATTTTATAATTTAAAGTCGAATCAAACTAAAATGTTTTGAAAATTTGAATAAATCAAACCGGATAAACTAAACTTTATATATTTGCAATAAAAATTTTAGCTCGATTTGATTAGATTTGATTAAATTATATATTTCTTAAATTGGTCTGATCCAAATTAATTTGATTTATTAATAATTTCAACTTATTATATTTGTTACATAGAAACCCTAAGCAAAACCAAAAATCAATTTTTTAAATTAAAATTTAATCAAACTATAATTTATATTAAAAAACCAAATCTAATCGATCAAATAATATCGATTAAGTCAATTTTTTTAATTTAGTCGAGTTTTTACTTACTCCTACTTTGTCAATTTTTCTGTTAAATTTAAATAAAATGTTAAAATTGCCCTTATCCTTTTATCTCCAACCTTTGGCCTGATTGGTTTCCTTTCTTTTATCAATTGCAATTCCTTTCTTTATGCGATGAAAATGAGGACAAGACAAGGACATAGAGATGAGGACCATAGGTGAGTTTTGCCTATATTTAAGAGTAGACATTCAGTTCAAACTAAACTTAACTGAACCAAATAAGAAAATTGAAAACTGAATCTTGAAATATATATATATATATATATATATAAACTAACTGGAATAAATTTATAAATTGAATAGATCATATTTGGTTCAATTGCAATTTGATTTTATTTAAATCAATTTTTTAAAAAAAAACTAATTTTGAAAATATTTTTAATATAAATAATAATTGTCATAATATGTTTAAAAATATTTCTAATATAAATAATATATTTTTAATAGATCTTTTATATATTTTAATGTAAATAATAAATTTTAAATAGGATTTAATTATCTTACTTTATTTTAGATAAGATTTAATTATATTTTGATTTAATATAAGTTCAATTTAATTTAATTTATATTTGATCGATTGAGTTCAATTAAAATTTTTTATTTAAAAATCAAACTGAATCAAATTAATTAAAATTTTTTAAAAAAATCAAATTAAGATGAAATTATATTTAAATTGAATTAAATGAATTGAAACCAATTTGATTCAATCAATTTTTTTTTGGGTTTCCACCTAATAGTGCCCCACCCCTGCCTGCATCCATGCTGTTTCGCTAGAAGAGACACAAGGAGACAGAAGTTACAGGATGCTGAGTCATCGACTGAAGCAAAAGGAAGGTCCACATATGATTTTCTCTATCTTGCACTGCAAAGGACATTGGCTTCACTCCGCCATTCGCCACCTGACTCCGCTGCCCACTTTGCCTACATCCACGCCGTTCATGACTAAGTCCGCTATGCTCTGCGTGCACGCCCCTGGGGTCGGGTTTTAATTAGAAGGAATATTATTCGGCCCAACATGTTTTTGATACAGTAAAGTTGTATGCTTGGGTGCTATTATTATTGTGGATCTGCTAATAGATGCGTTAAATGAGGGCATTGCTATGCACATCTTGAGAATATTGGTGATGGGTTTCTTGGCCTTTTTTTTTTTTTTTTTTTTTTTGCTTAATTTTTAGTTATAAGAAATTATGGGATGAGCAATTTATGAGTAATCTCAATTATGAGCTTCGTTTTGTTTTTAATATTTTTAGGGATTGAGTGCTGAGGTTGATGTTTATGCTATAAGGTGATGTAAATAGCCAAGGCAAGTTAGCAAAGGATCTACTTCAACTTCAAGATTCAATCACAAAAAGAGAGCTAAAGAAGTTTAAAGAGACCATTGGAGCATTCATGCAACAAGGAGTTACACTTGGATTAGCCTCAGAATAGCAAAAGATGCGTGAAACTCAATTAAAAGTTGATGGGAGCTTAAACTCTTTAAATGAAGCACTTAACTTAATACAATGGAGTCCAACTTGTGGAGAGCACCCAAGCATAACTCAATTCAGCCAAGGCATGTAAAAAGAAGCCCCAATCGTGTAAGCAAGGAAATAATGCCCAAAGTCAAAGATTCTTGCAAGATTTCCTTAGTTGGCAATATTTCCTAATGACATTAGAATTTTCTCATTAAGCTGGATCCTTTTCCTTTTCTATCTAGGAAGAGTTGTTCTTTAGTTAGGAAAGTATCTTGGTCTAATTTTGTTGACCAACCATAATGTTTCTTTAGTTTTCCTATTTAATTTAGGATTGTCTTTTCCTTATTACATTAGGAAATATTGAATTCTGTTAGG